>JAODAL010042457.1:0-34805 GCA_025379985.1 Phyllomedusa bahiana | reverse complement strand
GAATTATTGGCAAATTTTGCCAGGCGCCCCCCCCTACTAAGGAAAATTCCACTATCACTCCTTGCGGATTATGATCCCCCGTGCCTAGTGAAAGGTTCCAAAGCTTTTTCTTCCCCCTTAAAACCGTGTCCCGCCCCCTCGCTACTTTTCTCAACTCCGAACCTCCCGCCTCCCTGACCTTCCTCCCCGTCTCGACCACAACCTCTGCCCCGCCCTGCCTTCTGCCGCCCAGACTACATTCTCGGACACGATTCTGTACCACCTGCACTGGCTGCCACCGAAAGCAAGTCGTCAGGGGGACGACCTGTAGCCTCACGCCGCGCAAGTCATCCCGCTTTGGGGGGGCTCTGGTAAAAACCGGGGGGCTATTAATTCCGTTCCCTGGGTGGCTTGCTATCATCGCTTGCGGTGGCCAGGGATCCACTCCCCAGCCGTTACACCTTTCATGGGATTTACAAGCCGGGGCCCATACACGACCCCCTTTCCCCAAAGATTAGTAACATTCTATAATTAAAATTAGCTGGATTTTATACATGGTGAAAAGGTCTAGTACAGTGTTTGTAATGGAGACTTATGATGACTGTTTCCTAACTGGATTATTTCTGTTCCTCTTTTCTTATCGTTATAAAACATTTTATTTTTCTAAAAATTACTAAAGCAATACTTGTAAACTGTCTAGGGAATGTACCATTTAATAAAATAAGAAAAAAATTGCAAGTAGATTGTGAAGGGACTATTAGTTAAAAGATAAAACACAAATCAGCAGTAAAATATTCTTCAAAGGCTTCATCCAATCTGTGTTTCTGAAGTTTTCTTCTTAAAGAATATAAAACTACACAGATATTTGAATAAAAGAAGCTGATGATAATTGTAACATTATTAAATATTTCATGTGGTAGAAGTAGATATGAAAGTGCTTTATACTTCATCTTCAGTTTAAGATTATGGGAACTGCTGCCATGAATACATGTTAAATATCTACGACTTTTGATATATTTGTGAACTCTAGTGATGAGCGAACAGTAAAATATTCAAGTTCGAGTCGAACCTCAAACTTTCAGAAGTTCGGTTCGAAGTTCAAACTCGAACTTTGAACCCCTTTAAAGTCAATAAATTTTTTACCCATAAGGTGAGGGAAACTGTAATTTCCATCCATAACATACACCAACAAGGTCATTTTACGCCAAAACATGACCATTTTAATCTTCTAAAATTATTGCACCTCCATAACACAATGTGCCATCGAGGCGCATTACATAAACAAAATGGATGTTATGCACCTCCTTTGCGCAAAAGCACCTTTATAAGAATTAAACACTCCAAAGATATCATGGCCTCGATTTACGCAACGCCTTTTTGATGCACTTGTTTTTTTGCAAGGTATAATGATGCCCGATTTTTTGAGAGGATGTACTTTTTGACCACTTTTCACTGATTAATGCACCTTAAAAAAACGCACACGATCCAATTTGGACATGAAAACTATTTTAAAAAAGCGTTTTTTCAAACGCAATGCAAACTGAACATTTTCTCAAATGAACAGTACAAGTTCGGTTTTTAAATCGAGTTCTAAACATCGTGAAAACGTACAACTTAAAATTTTTTTCGAACAGTTTGATCAACACTAGTGAAAAAATGAAAAGGCATTGACCCTGGCACAAAAAATATCTATGGGACCATACTGAAAACTCCACTTAACAATGCATATTTCTAATCTCAGCACTGAATATAAGGAAATATCTACATGGCAAGGGTCTATAGTTGTTTTTTCAGTCGGTTTTTGGATTCTGAAACCTGTAAAAAAATGATTGCAAACCACCCCCATAGACCTCTATAGAAAATTCAAGATGTAGCCTACATGGCTCTGATTTTCTGAAGTCACATTTCAAATCTCAAAAAACTTGGAACAGGCACAATAATCCGCCATATTTCACTCAGAAAATGGCATATTTTTTGTACTATTCAGTTGAATGTGATGGCCAAAATCCGAAAAACACTACCAAATATGGTACTAAAAAACGATGTTCAAATTCTGTTTGGATTCTTATTCAAAATCCAACCACTATTTGTACATTTCTGTGTGGATGCAGCCTGATATCGCAGGTGATAGAATATGTCACTTTCTTACTCTACTGATTATTCTTTGTGTCTCCATATTAGATTAGAGACTCATGGTGGTACAGTATTACCCCATAGTAAAAGACCACTTTAAAATTAACGGTTGAATGGAGGGTCCTTGGTAAAAAAAAAGAAAATGTGTTGGGGCTTAGTAGAATTTCTGATACCCAGACCCCATCCTTGGAATTCGATGGAGCTTTTCTTGGTTAAGTAGGATCATAAAACATTCTTCAGGAGACTCCACTGAATTTTTATGGAAATCACATAAAAATCAGCTCTAGCCCTGAGCTGGAATTGTGGTTGGTGGTAAGATTTCAGTTGAGGATTGGGTTTTTTATGTTGTGTATGCTATGTCAATAATAGTAATATATCACTTCGGGTCATATACCACCTACATGTGCTCAGATGTTAAAGATGATGTAAACACATATACAAGATACAGGTTATGGTCAAGGTTGGAGTTGGGGTAGGATTAAAGTTTTGGTTGGATTAGGATTGGAGTTGGGGTAAGTATAGTTGGAAGCTTTTATTTGAGTTGGAGTTAGGGTTAGGATTAGAAGTTAACCCTTAACCTTCCCCCTGAAGTTTGGGGGAATTAGGCTGCAGGGCTAGAAATCATATGCTGATTTTTTTTTTCTTTCAGGTTTCAGTGGCAGTTGGGTACCTCCCAAGTCCTGTTTTTTTTAAAGGTTTGACTGAAGTTTTATATTGGTGGACTCTTTAATTACAGTGCTGGCAGTGATATCAAGTGATTTATTTTTAAGTCTCATTCTAGAGCTAATATGGCCACAAATATACATTTTTTCTAAATTTTGGCACATAGGAAGGGTCATCTGCATATACATTAAACGCAAAATATAATTGGTTTATGTAGATATTTTAAATTAGCCCAGCCAATGTATATTATGTAACTGAAAAATATATATGAACAATTACCAAAATGTCTGGGGCTAAAAAACCTCCCTTAAAAATCTTAAATGATGGATTAGTTTTCAAGTATTGATGCTGCAACTGCTGGGAAGGAATGGGGATGAATATATTGTACAACATGCCAAATATAAGGTTGGGACTTTTATATAAAGTGTAGTGGCTGAAACGTTGCATTTTGTACTCCTTATGGAATAAAGAGTTCCTGTTTTAATCCATCTGGTGCTGCCGTTCGCATTCTTCTATTCCTGGCTATCTTGTTGGTGTGTTCAAGGCTTACACAACCAGTGGACTGGCTGATGCACAGAACTTGGATATTTACCCATTGTGGAGAATTGGTGCTGCTCTCATTTTCTGTTGGTTTTTCTTTTATATAAAGAAATCGTTGATTACTTGTAATAAGATCGTAAATCCATCTGTCGCTTTTTCTATATTCAAGCTATTACTTTATGAATTATAAAAGAAGAATCTAAAGATTAAAAACTCCCTAAGTGGAAATAAAGTGGTCAGGATATGGTCACTGTGTACTGTTGTATGTTGTTAGAAATCAACATTAATTATAAATTGATGTGTGTCATTTACTAGAACAGCATCTATTTATAAAAAGTAGAAAGAAACCAGGGGAGATATGTATGGAATTAGGCGCTTCGAAAGGGAATTATCACATATCGTTTTCAGTGTCAAATGCGCCTGAATGTATGAAAGTGTTTTTTTGTGTGATTATAAATGGCGTCTAAAGTTCATTGCTCCTCCCTTGTGTGTTTCTCGTATTACGGAACTTTGACACATTAGTAATGTGGCAAGCATGTATAAAGGCAATAGATGGGCTGGGAAGAAAAGTCATTAGAATAGCATGTCAGTGAATAGAAACTATGGTACTGATACTGCTTGGAGGACCACAGGTCCCAGCAATACCTGTGCTGTAGAATAAAGGGTGAGAGGAGCAAAAATAAATTTCAAGTTTAATGTAGTAAAAATTAAAAATGTAAAAATCTGAACAACATCAGTGGGTTATTTAATATAAAATTAGTTTTAGAGTCTTTTAATTTTAAATACATTTCATAAAAGATATTTTTAGATTTTTGGGATATTATATATTTTAGATTAATTTTATATGATAGCATTTTTATGAAATTTTAATAATTTATTTTTATACAGTTTGATAATTATCATAAATTACTTTTTATTTTTGTACTGGTGTAAGTTGAGAAATATTGGACATTTTTACCCCTTACAGCAAATCTATCTCCACTTCGACTCTTCAGGCTCAGGCAGAGCGCATTGACATAGGTCTGCCTGTCCGAGTAGTAATATGCCTAGTTTTGCCGACCAACATTCATAGATGTGTCTAATATTCTGAGTGTGGTGCGACGCCCCCAGAACGTCCCCAGAACACCCCCTCATGTTAAACGCATTAAAAAGTGTTGAGTCTCACGAACAATGTGCCCAACACATTTTTTTGGCGCATTAGGCATCACAGCCTGCCCATTTTTGCCGCATTTAACGCCAGAAATGTGCGAAAACCCCTTTCATATGTCTCCCTAGATGGCTCTTCATGAAAAACCTGAGGAAGTACATCTCTAGCAGAGTCAGTTTTTAAAGATAAAGTCAAAACTTCACTACCACTAAACCCATTTATAACAGCATATTTTAAAAAAAAGACTCAATAATTTTACTTGCATATTTTACAAAGATTTTCCAGGATTTTCATCTCAGGATCTTGTAAGCACAGATTGCCCAACACCTTACAGTCCATCTATTTCTTCTGTTTACATAAATAAAACCTCCTCCATTGTTCAAAATGTTATTCAACACTACATCTTGACCTCAGAGTTGAAGTTAAACAGCGAATCTCTATTGGACAATTTTTGTGTCTGGCAAGTCAGATAAGATACAGATTTGCAGGTAACGATGATTTGTGGTTCATCCTGGATTTTTTTTTTTTTATCTCATGGACATCAGGTTTTGTAAGACAATAGGAGGGAGATCATGTGTGATGAGTAACTAAGATAGTGCTCACTTTCCAAAAAAAAGATCTTTACAAGCTTTTGTTCTTTCTTCCTCATAGGAATCCATGCCAGTTGAAAGACTGAAAGTTTCTGAAGCTAGATACGAAAATAGACAAAGTGATAACCTGTGCCCATATTATAGGTGGTATCGGGTACTGCCATGCTCACAGCCCACCATGTTTACTTTTGTCTATCAACTGCCCTGACCTTCTACCTCAGCACGATCTAACAACAACTGCACCCTCCCTGACTAAAGCCTGCATTCTTAAGAATTCTGTTTTCTGCTGTGATTTCTTGTCTCGATTCCAGACCATCCAAAAGTCAAAAGAAGCTAATGGAAATAATTACAGGGGTATTGACCTGGCAATTCCCATTGGAAATGTCCATACCCACTTTTGAGAAGAATTACATAATAACTTAGCTTCTGCTTCCTGATTTATCATAAGGTCACATATACTGTATAGCAACTAAGAGGGTCCAGATTTCCAGTAAGCATTAGGCTTTGTCCACACGGCAGACGACAAAATACTGGTTGGATTTAGAATCTGACCTTATTTTATAATCATTTTTCACTTTTCTTTTTCCAGTCGGCCCACGTTGAACAATATTATAATCTGGTGTTTTCCAGCGGATTATAGAACATGTTCTAAGATCAGGTTTCAGATTTGAAATCTGACCTCAGAAATTCCAAGCTATTTAGACTACAGCTTGGATTTTCTATTGAGGTCTATGTGAATTGTTTGCAGTCGGATTTTTTGCAGATTTTAAGTACTGAATCATCTTAAAAATCTGACTGTAAACCAGCGCCAGGTAGACAAAGTCTTATTATGCCACTTTTAAATTAACCACACCCAGGGCCATTCCTACAGGCGGGTGAGGCAGGTTGTCACTTGTCAGAGCACCACAACAACACTCTACAGTGGGGGGGAGGGTACCACAGGGATGGTCACCGGTGGGGGGCACCACCCGCCCATCCCGTCCAGCGATTACTATCTGTTTCTGCACAGAGTCAGCAGCTGCCCACTAACTGAGCAGCTACTTGTACAGGGAGAAGGCAGGACAGTTAGTTACTGTCCTACCCTTCTCCACTGTATTTACAGCACCTATGCCAGAGATCCTGGTAACAGTGTGATGATGTCACACGGCTTACGCTGTTCATCAACTCCTGGAGCTGTCAGCTTGCACCATGGTGTGGTGTGTATCTTTTTTTTTTTTTTACCTTCTGGGGCATATACCTACCTTTTGTGGGCAAATAACTTTAACTACTGGGGGCATATACCTACCTACTGGGGCACATACCACCTGCTGGAGGCAAATCATTCTACCTACAGGGGGAAAATAACTTTACTTACAGGGGTCACATATTTACCTACAGGGGTCATATACCTAGCTACAGGGGGGCATATATCTACCTACAGGCGGCATATACCTACCTACAGGGGGAATATAATTCTACCTACAGGAGGAAATAATTCTATTTACAGGTGGCATGTACTTACCTATTGGGGGCATATAATTCCACTTAAAGGGGGCTTATAATTCTACCTATAGGGGGCAAATAACTGCCTTCAGGAATCATATAATTCTATCTACAGGGGGCATATCTAACATACCTAAAGGGGTACTATATATATACCTACAAGGGGCCTGTATATCTACCTATGGGGGACCTACCTATACCAACCCACCAACTGGAGGGTCTATGTTTCTACCTATATGGGCCCTATATACGTATCCACCTACCTACAGGGGGCCTATATAACTACATACTAGGGACCTATATACCGACTTATTGGGGAGGGCTTTATAACTACCTATCTACTTAATAGGGGACCTAGATACCTACCTATTGGGGGACCTATAAGTCTACCTACCTACATACTATATTGGGGGATTTAACTACCTCCTATATGGGGATACAAAAAAAGACTAAAACTTGGTGCAAAAATGGGAGCATAGCCGGTTGGGGGCAATTTTACTGTTAGAGACACACTGCATTCATTATTAATCTACAGAGATAGGAATTGGTAGGAAAGTGCTGGAAAAGTGAGGAGTCTAAGGTGTTTGCTTGTACATTCTACAGTGAAGAGTCATGGCCAAGAGAAGTTGTCACGGTGGTCTGGGACAGAAGAAGAAGAAAATGGGAAATAGAACCACTCTTAAAATAAAAAAACAACTCTCAGAGATGTCTCCCCTGAGTCCATTGATGTAACTTTATTGTAATCACATCTATGTGTGCAGAGCCTGTGTAGTTGTAGTATACTGATTTATATTCAGTAATGGTATGGTATATTATTCGGTTGTAGTGATATGTGGTCATGGTGTGACAGTATTATTCGGTCACTATTTTATGATGATATGTAGTCTTAGTGGGATTATTGGTTATATTGTCCTTGAGATTCTGGTTTTGTGTAACAGTGTTATTTGGTAATTGGCTGACTATTATTTTACATAGAACTTTGTGAACACGAACCATTAAAAGATGAAGCTCCAGCCATTGAAGAAGGAAATTGTTATTTACTCCACAAAAAATATAAATTTATTATTCAAAAATTTAAAAACTAGGCACACAGCATTTTAGAAGGAAAAAGCAGTTAAGCGTGCACACTGACCTTTTTTCGGAAAACTTGTCCTTATTCATAGTGTCACTATTCCAGATCA
The DNA here is from genome assembly GCA_025379985.1 of Phyllomedusa bahiana. NCBI lineage: Eukaryota > Metazoa > Chordata > Amphibia > Anura > Hylidae > Phyllomedusa > Phyllomedusa bahiana. The sequence goes on along the minus strand of JAODAL010042457.1, from coordinate 27,090 downwards.
TTACTGAATATTTTTTATGGAGTAAATAACAATTCCTTTCTTCGGCTGCTGGAGCTTCATCTTTTGATGGTTCGTGTTCACATTTTATAAATGGTCTTGCTCGCTGTTGCTCCATGACAGCCGGAATGTTTGGACTTTGACGCCAAGTTGAGCTGGAATTTGTATATTCTTCCTTTTTAACATTGAACATTGTGTTATAGATTTTTGTATACTCAGGCACTGGTTGATGGTGATGCAATGCTTTGCAGCATGGCACAACATGTTAAAGATGCGGGGAGAATTTTCTTCAAGACAAAATGAAATGTTATGCAAGTTTAAATAGCAAACAAAGAGGTGCTTACCACTCCATAATGTGTTGAACGCCAGAGCCCAAGTTCCTTCCTCTAGGTAAATGACAGGAGTTATCACCTTCTGGGCAGCTCACTTTTTTACTGCTGATCATGCAAGTGAGAAAATGCAATGACCAGGCCTCGCATAAAATATTTGCCCCTGTTGCACTTCTTTCAAACAGTTCATACCCTCTTTTGAGAAGAATCCCTTAGTTTCTGTTCCCTGGTTTAACCCAAAACACAATCCATAGTAACTCAGAGAGTCCACTTTTTCGATAAGCATTGTAATACCATTTTTCAGGTAAAACACCTTGAATCACCTTGGCCATGTCATTTTCTGGATCTCAAGGGGTCAAGCATTGGGACTTTGGGATATCTTTCATCTCTATACAAGGGCTCTAACTTAGTTTTTTCTTATTCTGATTTTGACATTTCATACTCCAAGAAGTACCATGCTATAGAGTTGCCCTATCATTGCATCATTACTTCAACAGGTGAATATCTCCATAATATGCTGTCATATTGAGCAACCATACAGCAGCACACAGAGTACAGAGCTGTAGGCATATCCTATGTGACCATCATCAAAAGAAATACAGTTCAGCTGGGTAATTTCTAAGATGCATTTGAAGGATAAATGATATTTCTAAATCCTTGAAAACCTTATTGGACAGCAAGCAGAGACTCTGCCGCTCTGCCCTCACACATTGTGTAGAAGGAACACTAATTAAAGGTTCATTAAGTATATTTTTTCTGAAAGGAAAAGAGTTTTTATGCTTTTTTCAATCTATTCATTAAATGAAAAAGAGTTCTATGAAAACTGCAGACATTCAAGAGCTGAATCAAGTGTAATGTCAGTGTATTTGTGTTAGTGTTGGGATAATGATTTTACCTTCTCATTAATAATTTTAATTCTGTTTTTTTTGTTTTTTTTCCAGAGCTGTAATTACTTGTTGGAGAAATCTCAAAATAAGAAATCCTGCAACATAAAACATGTAGTGTTCAGGAGGTTGATGACTAATAGTCCAAAATAGTAATAAAGCTGAAGCTACTAGTATTGTGGGAATAAAGAAATAAATGCATTTGAAGTAAAATATAAAATGCAACAAACTTTGTATGACCATACATAAACTAATCAGCCATAACATTAATTAACATCAATTATAGCATGGCAATGGCACCTGTTATGGGTGGGATGTATAAGCCAGCAAGTGATCAGTTCCTGAAATTCATGTGTTAGAAGAAAGAATAGATTGACATAATGATTTGTGTAATTATGATAAAGGTCAAATTCTGATGGCTAGACAACTAGGACATACTGTACAAAGCATCTCCAAAATATAAGATCTCAAGGGGTGGCTTTTCCAAGTATAAATAAAGATTAGTAGCTACCAAAAGTTGCATAAGGAAGTGGAACTAGTAACTGAATAATGGTTTTATGTGTTTCCAAGAATCATTGGTGTACATAGGGACTAACAGATAACCCACAGAGGAGCTACTCTATTACAAATCACAGGAACAATTGATTTTTGCTTTGACACAAAAGTTGTAGGAAAACAAAAGGCATCACAGCACAGCCATAAACCAGTCAAAGTGACCATGACGTTCCCTTACTAGTGTTAATCGAGCTGTTCTAGAAAAGATAAGTTCTAGTAGAACTTCTTGAATTTTTAGAACTCAAACCGAACCGAACATTTTACTGTCAGGTAAAGTTCTTGTTCTAGTTTGACATGCCATTTTCAGTTTCATTTTCAGTGGCTTTCTGCACTTATGGCGGCCATTCAATCACCTTTCTGCACTTTTGGCGGCCATCCAAATCAGTGCAGAGCACAGAGAGGTGTCAAAAATGTCTTCGCTGAGGTGTAAGGCTCTCATTGGCTGCTAAGATCACATGACCGTGTTATATATATTTCACTGTATTGCCTTGTGAATGCCATTTTCAGCTCACTCTCTCTACAGTACAGACTGCTCTTAGTTCGTTAGATAGAATTTTCCTCTCCATAGACATTAATAGTTATGGAGTTTGGTATTGCCGGCTGCATCTTTCCCACACCCAGAAGCGGTTATTTGATGACATTTGCAGGCTCACAAAACACCTAACTCTCATATACATGGATATATGTTATACAGAGTGCCTAGATTTGCTAAATCATACTCAGTGTCCAAAAGTTCAGTTTTTGCAATTTTGGGGTTTCAGTAATTGTATAACACCCTAGGCCACATGTATGGAAACTAGCTAGGTCTAAAACACACTTTGTTGCCCATAGCAATCAATCAGAGCGCCCCTGGTTGCTATGGGCAACAAACAGAGTTTTACACCTAGACAGTTTTCATACATGTGTCTCCAAATCTCCTATGTGTCAAAGGGGCTTTTGGGCCCCTTCAGGATGCAGAGCCCCATAGCAGCTGCTACCACTGCACCTCCTATAGCTAAGCCCCGGTTTGCACGCTATCCTCATCTTTTCAGTTAGCCATTGAAAGGAATGAAGTATTTTAGAGCCAAATTTTCTTCACTAAGTTGTTCCACATATCCAGTTTACTGTTATGGATGGTAATTCCAGCTTCTCCTCACCTGTATAGATATAAAACTTAACCAGAACATCTTCTCCCATTGACTTTAACGGGGTTCGAATTCTAGTTGGAATAGAACCTCGAACCGAACACACTAAAGTTCAAGGTTGTAATCGAACTAGAACTTTTTACTGCTCGCTCGTCTCTATCCCTGACAAAGAAACTGCAGTTGACACCTGGAAAACCTTGTGTAATAGTACTTGTGTGATTGTTACTTTTGCATTTACCACATATTCACCCATTGTTGGACCATCTGAGTGTACTTTAAAGTCATAGATTACATAACAGTACAATGTCAATCAGATACCTCTAAAGCCAGAAGGATATTGGTATGTATTAATTGAGGCATGAACTCGCAGAACAGGGATGTGATATTGCCACTCTACAAAGTTCTGGTGTGACTTCATTTGGAATATGCAATTCTGGGCACCATTTCATAGAAAGGATGTACTGGAGTTAGAGAAAGTACAGATATTAGCAATTTGACTCATAAAGGGCATGGAGCATCTTAGTTTTCAGGAAAGATTGAAACAACCTGATTTATTCTTGATAAGAGACGCCAATGGGAAGACACAATTAATTTCCATAAATGCCTAAATAGCCTCTGAAAAAAGAATGGTGAAAAGCTCCAAAGACAAATGGATACACCCTGTTTCTGAAATAAAACAAGTTTTACTTTCCATAGATGACATGCCTTCATTACTGTAAGAACTTTGAATCTGTGGACCAACCACATGAGGAGCTGTTCACCACAGGACTACATGAGGGCTTTATGAAAGGCTGAGACAATTACTTAAAATAATAATAATAATAATAATAATAATAATAATAATAATAATAATACTTATGAGGGTATAGAGAATTCTTGTAAATATTGTAAAACACTCAGTATGCAGATGTATAACAGTATAAATTTGGTGTGCCCTCAAAATAACTCAACACACAGCCATCAATGTTTAAACCTCGGGCAACAAAAGTAAGTACACCTCCTACACCTCCTAAGTGAAAATGGATAATTTTTGCCCAACTTGATATTTCCCTCCCCATTGTCATGTGACTCATCAATGTCACAAGGTATTAGGTGTGAATGGGGAGCAGGTGTGTTCAGCATGGCACTGCATTGCAAAGAACTCTCTTGGTTGCTCCAAATAAAGATGTCCTGGGCTGTAAGAAAATTGCCAGCAACCTCAAACTGAGCTGTAGCATGGTGGCAGAGACCATACAGCGGTTTAGCAAGACAGGTTAAACTCGGAAAAGACATCGCCATGGTCGACCATAGAAGTTGAGTGCATGTGCACAGCTACATAATCAGAGATTGTATTTTCAAAATAGACTTAGGAGTGCTGCCGACATTGCTGCAGAGGTTAAAGTGATGGGGGCTCAGTCTGTCAGTGATCAAACCATATGCTGCACACTGCATCAAATCGGTCTGCAATAGAAAGCATGCAAACAGTTTGCTGAAGACAAGCAGAATAAAGACACAGATTATTGGAACCATGTCCTGTGGTCTGATGAGACCAAGATAAACTTATTTGGTTCAGAGAGTGTCAAGTGTGTGGTGGCACACAGGTGAGATGTACTGTGGCATACTGCAGCAGAGCATGATCTGGGCCCCAGATCAGTATTCCAACATGACAACAACCTCATATACTCCTCCAAGATGGTCACTGCCTTGATAAAGAAAAGAGGGAAGAGGTGCTGGACTGGCCAAGCATGTCTCCAGAAATAAATCCTATTGAGAGTCTATGGGACATCCTCAAACCGAAGGTGGAGGAGCACAAAGTCTCTAATATCCATCAGCTCAGTTATGTTGTCATAGAGAAGTGGAAGAGGATTCCAGTGGTTGTAACCTGTGAAGCTCTAGTGACCTCCATGACCAAAAGAGTTAAGGCAATGCTGGAACATAATAGTGGCCACACAAAATATTGGGCATAATTTGTCCATTTTCACTTAGGGGTGTACTCACTTTTTGCCAGTGGTTTAGACATTGATGGCTATGTGTTGAGTTATTTTGAGGGTACACCAAATATACTCTGTTATACAAGCTGTACACTTACTACTTTACATTGTATCAAAGTGTAATATCAGTGCCGTCCCATGAAAAGATATAATACAATATTTACAAAAATATGAGGGTGTACTCACTTTTGTGAGATACTGCAGATCTAGACTGATCCTGATTTGGGATAAAAAGTGATATATTCCATCTAGGGCAGATTGGTAAAGCCTTATGGATTCCATATTCAAGATCAATAAAGGGAGACGATGCTGTAAAATTAACTAAACCTCCCTTCAGTCACATTTTCTCCCCACCCTTGGTTGATCCTGATAGTTAAATAATTGGTACCATTAAAAAAAAGTCTGTTTAAGTACACCCCTTCATGGTAACAGTATTCTCTAAACCCAATGGTCTCTTTAATAGGGTAATGTGTTTGCCACACTGCAAAAATTGTCCAGGTATGGTATGGGAAACAGTACAAAGGATTAAAAATGATGACTTTGCCTCCAGATTCCCCAGTTATCAATCTAACTGAGGCTCTGTGCAATGTACTGCTAAAAATTCAATGTCAGCTATGAGTTACAACTTATTGGATTTAAATAACATGCTACTAATGTCTTATTGCAAGGTAACACAAGAAACCTCTAGAGGTCTTAATTCCATCATATCATCGTGCCATCTGTGCATAGCTTCACTAGCCAGTGTTTTTTTTGACACTCCTATACTGACACCAAGCCACAATGCTAGAAACACATAGGTGTCTGTCAAACATCTCTATTACTAAAACTGGAAATAAACGGTAAAAAACACATTGAAACAGCCCAAACAACACTTTTTTACAGTTAAAACCAGAAATTTACATACATTATCTAAAAATACAAATCTGCCTGTTTTTCTCACTATCTGGTATGATATCAGAATAAACCTTCCCCTCTTTAAGTCAATTAGGAACCAAAATTATTTATATTTGCCAAATGCCAGAATATTGAGAGAGAGAGGGGGGATTTTTTTTAAGGCATTTTTATTACTTTCTGCAAAGTCAAATGTTTACATACACTCGGATTACGATGCCTGTAAACAATTTGAGACAGCCCGTATGATGATGTCATGTCTTTGGAAGCTTCTGTTAGGTTTATTGGCAACATCTGAGTTAATTAGAGACACACCTGTGCATGTATTTTAATTCACACCAGAATCACTCTGCTACTGTGTGTAACATCATGGAAAAGAAATCAGCCAAGATATCAGGAAGAGAATTGTGGACTTGCACAAGTCTGGTTCATCCTTGGGTGCAATTTCCAGATACCTGAAGGTGCCTCGTTCATTTGTACAAACAGTTATATGCACGTACAAACAAGATGGGATAGTCCAGCCATCATACCACTCAGGAAGGAGATATATTCTGTGTCTCAGAGATGAACGTGCTTTGGTCCAACATGTGCATATCAATACACAAACAAAAGCAAAAGACCTTGTGAAGATGCTGGTGGAAGCTGGTAAGATTGTGTTATTAAATGAGTTTTTTATTAACATGGGTTGAAAGGCCACTCTGCCAGGAAGAAGCCATTACTCCAAAAGAAACATATCATAGCCAGACTAATGTTTGCAAATGCACACAGGAGCAAAGACCCACATTTTTGGAGACAAGTCCTGTGGTCTGTTGAAACAAAAATTGAACTGTCTGACCACAATGACCATTGTTACATTTGAAGGACAAAGGGAGAGGCTTGGATGCCTAAGAACACCATCCCAACTATGAAACACGGAGGTGGCAGCATCATGTTGTGGGGTTGTTTTGCTGCAGGAGCGACTAGTGCAGTTCACAAAATAGATGGCATCATGAGGAAAGAAGATTATATGGCAATACTGCAGCAACATCTCAAGACATCAGCCAGGAAGTTAAATCTGGGTGGAAATGGGCCTTCCAAATGGACAATGACCCAAAGCATATTGCCAAACTGGTTACAAAGTGGCTTAAGGATAACCAAGTCAATGTTTTGGAGTGGCCATCACAAAGACCTGATCTCAATCCTATTGAAAATGTATGGGTAAAGCTGAAAAGGCCGGTAAGAGCAAGGCGACCGCCAAACATGGCTCAGTTACATCAGTTCTGTCAGGAGGAACAGGCCAAAATTCCTACCAACTATTGTATAAAGATTGCGGAAGGATATCCAAATTGTTTGACCCAATTCATACAGTTTAAGGGCAATGCTACCAAATACTAATGAAATGTATGCCAACTTTTGACTTTGCAGTAAGTAATTAAAATGCCTCATTATTCTGCAATTTGTCAAATATAAATAATTTTGGTTCCTAATTGACCTAAAACAGGTAAAGTTTATTCTGATTTCATGTCCGATAGTGAGAAAAATATGAATATGTGTATTTTTATATAGTGTACATAAACTTCTGGTTTCAACTGTAAATAAAATCTTACCAACTCCAGCTCTCCTTGACCATTTTATTAAAGAAATGGATCAAACACTGGTTTAATAAATCCATCCAAGTCCAAAGGGATAATCTGTAGAAAAAACAGAAACACTACTAAAAGCATGACAGTACTGAACTCCATCCCCTGCACCAGGGAAACGAGTTCGGACCACAAAATAGGATTCTGAGAGGTACAGGTCATAGCCATAGCACAGTCTCCAGGGGGTTAGTCCTCAGTTCCTCCCCTCCCTTCTAGGAGACTGTCTTTGAGCTGTAACCTGAACCCTCTCTCCCATCCCTGGGAAATATGTACAGAGTTGGGAAAAGGTTAAGAGGTACTGGAAAAGTGAAAATTCGAAGATATTTGTTTTCAAATCTGCAGGGACGAGTGTTGGCCAGGAGAAGTCAGCGTGGAGGTCTGGACGACAAAGAAAAGAGACCGTGAATGACTCATCAGGGAAACGTCATTAAATGTAACTGAACTATAGTCACTTATGTGTGTGCAAAGTGTAACGGTTTATATTCAGTAATGGTGTGGTGGTATCATTCAGTCACTATGTGGTGGTGATATGTGGTCATGGTGTTGTGGTATTATTCAGTCACTATGTGGTGGTAATATGTGGTCATGGTGTGGTGGTATTATTTAGTCACTATTTGGTGGTGATATGAAGTCATGGTGTGGTGGCATTATTCAATCACTATGTGGTGGTGATATGTGGTCATGATGTGGCAGTATTTGGTCTTAGTGGAATTATTGGTAATATTAGCCTTGAGATTCTGGTTTTGTGTAGCGGTGTTATTTGGTAACTGTACAACCATTACTTAGTGGTTTTGTACTTAGAACTTTGTGTTATAGCTTTTTATATATTCTTATTTGTATAAAATGCATCATTCAGGGAGGGGAACGTATATCTTTAGACGTTTTATGTTTACCATCCGGTGTCATGCTGGAATTAGGTGAGGGAGACTCAGAAGCCCCAGTGCCCCATCTTGATTATAGATTAGTTGAAGCTAGACTGGTCGGGGGCACTGTATAGGTGGCAGAGACAGTGAGGCCAAGTGGGTCCCTAAAATTAACTCCTCTGGTGGGCCCTAGGCACCCCAATCTGACATTGCATACTGTATTACTGTATTACTTTAATTTTATTCAGAAGCAAACACATGGTTTCAAAGAAAAGAATTGCACATAGTTTTATTACATACCATATTGGAGAGCTATTCTCCCTTAGGCTATGTTCACACGGGGTCATTTTGGCGTGCATTTCACGATGAATTTGCACTCTAATACGGGCAACATGCGCCCCGACATTACGATTATCCATAATTCTCATAGAGAACTACGGATTATGCCTCCTCTCCGCGCTCATACAATACGATCGTATTGTACGCACAGGGAGATAAGTGACATGTCAATTAATTGCGGCGAATACGCACCATGCGGGAGGCATGCCCATGGGGCCGGCGGGCTGTGCCCCCCCCCCCCCCGTGCCGTGGGAGTATGTGCGTATTAGCGCAAGCTCTCGAAACACACAATGTACTGTGGCGCATACTGTACGCGCTGCAGTACATCATGTGAACATACCCTTAGAAGCACTGTTTGGAATTATCTCCTGATACTACAAGGATGCCATAAAGCCATCATTAGAAATATCCTCGACAATAAAAACTTTAAGGGTGAAATGTATGAACCTGTTGCCGATTCGCCAGTTATACCTCTGCTTTAAATATTATATGATTCAACAGTATGTATGAAAGTATCTCACATCACTTAATAAATGTGTCCCATTCTACGCAAATGTAATCTCAGACATTCCCCTTTGAAACTTGTAAAGATTTGAACAATAGCTTTGCTCAAAACTTTGTTTCATTTTTGCCGCATTGTACAATGGCACACCCTTAGCTGCATTAAAAAGTGTTGTGTCTGGCACAGATTGCACCAAGTTTAGGCATATAAGTATTAATACATCTATATAACAGGGCTATGAATGTTTTCTTGGCTCAAAGCACACCAGAAACCTGGTGCAACCCAATTTATATTTGTTGCATTTAGCACAGATATTTAGTGCATGTCCCAACGTCACGGGTTTTCGGACGGTTTTTAATACGGTTTTCGGTTTTGGAGTCCGTCTGAAAAAACGGCCAAAAATGAGTACTATTTGGCTCTATGGAAAACCTTTGCAGCAGTCCCCAATGTATGGGTTTTCCGCCCGGTGGTTTTTCCGCCTTCGGCCGCCCGAAAAACATTCTACATGCACATTCTTCCGTCCGGTTTTCGGACGGAATATGAGCACGAGAATAGGAAGGGGGAGGGCGTTTCTCTGCTCATCGCGGAGAAAAGCCATCCACCCTGTGGTCGTGTGCACAGCACACAAACCGAACAAATATTGGTCCGATAAACCGACCGGTATTTGTCCATTGCTGTGTGAACGCACCCTTATATAAGATTAGAGGAAAGATACAGTTGACATTCAATAAGTGGAATGATGTACTCTGTTTGGATCTCTCACAAAGCAACAATTTCAAAAGGATAGAAAATATGTAACAAAAAGAGTCAATATCTGTGCTTGTTTGCTTAATGTGTTGCTTTCCTGTTCTTTTCTGTAGAGAACATATCTGTAGACAATTTACTTACATTATGCTGGAGTCCTACAATCCCTGTTGTTTCTCTTCTTCATTGAAACACTTAACTAGACAATTTGACACAAGACGTTTGACTTTAATCATTGGACTATTAACCTTAACAATGTCAATGTGTTTTCACTATCAAATTCAGCTAAATGATGGCCCAAGGTAATAGTTAACAGAACATGTTACAATGAAAGGCATGTTAATGGTTTATTTAGTCTTAAATGCAGTGTGAAAGATTTAGATAGAAAGCAATACACAATGTAATGTGATAAAAAAAGAAGAAATGGACAGTTTCAAAGAGATTCTCTAATTACATTAGGAGATGCACTAATTATCCAAATATCATCACATCAAATCACTGTATGGCAATGCAAGGCCAGAGGCATAGAAGTGCTGTGACTGCAGAGTGTAATGTCTCAGAGACTACTGTATTGTTCTTTCGGTATTTTTGAGAAATCAGCAGCCATTCATTGTCACTTCAATTATTTTAACAATAAATGTGGCTTCAAGCGGCTGTCTGGTTTAGGCAACACATTTTTACATACTTTATTAGGGAATTCTGAGTTAATAAAGGGGGGTCTCTTAATAAGTTTCCTTATCTGTTAGCCATAGAGTGGCTTTAAACAGTGCATATCACTCTTAAGGATTAGACTTACACAGAAAGCCTGTTGATTTCGGCAGTGTTATACTTTATTTTCCCTGATGGTGGAGCTGTAGGAAAATTTAACACTTGTTGCTGAGTTCCTTCAGAGATTACTGGAGATATTTAGGTGAGATGTCAGCAGGCCACACTGTGGTCAATGTATTGTTGGAGATTCTTAAAAATTTACAACACTTAGGGAGACATACAGTATATGGAACTAGGGGCATCAAAGTTCATTTTCTCATCTATTTTAAAGTGTATAATGCGCCTGAATGTATGAAAGTGGTTTTTGTGTGTTCATAAATGGTGTCTAAAGTTCATCGCCCCTCGCCTGTGTGTTTGGTGTATTACGCAACTTAGGCTACAAACATGTATAAAGGCTATAGATAGCCGGGAAATAAAAGAAAAGTCATTAGAATAGCATGTCAGTGAATAGAAACTATGGGACTGATCTTGCTTGTTGAATCACAGGTCCCAGCAATACCTGTACTGTGCTGGCTCTTGCTGTATGTAGAATAAAGGGTAAGAGCAGCAAAAATAAATTTCAAATTTAATGTAGTAAAAATTAAAAATCTGAACAATATTGTAACAGTCTGCGGTGGTGGATCCGCTGGACCACCGCAAGCGATGGTGGAAGCCCACATAAGGGAGCGGAATCGAAGTAGGTGCCGGTTTTCACCAGAGCCCGCCGCAAAGCCGGATGGACTTGCTGCGGCGGGAGTCTACCAGGTAACTTCCCTGGCGGAACTTGCTTGCGGTGGCGGCCAAGGGTAGGCGAGGTACAGATACGTCAGGCAGGCTCGTAGTCGGGGACAGGCAGGAAGGTCAGGGCAGGCGGCAGAGATTCGTGGTCAGGAACGTAGGCAAGAATGTATGGTACACGGTAATCAGGATAAGGCAAAAGGAACACTTTCTCTATAGGCTATGGGCACTAAAGATCCGGCAAGGTTTCTAGGAAGAGGCAGGCTTAAATAGGGGCAGCGACCGGCAATAGCCAATTACCGGTGTGCTGGCCCTGCGCGCCCTAGAGAGAGGGACCGCGCGCGCCGAGGGACAGAGGCAGCCGGAGCAGGAGCGTGGCCGGGTAAGTGATGCAGGGCACCGGCCGGGGAACGAGCAAGCCCGCGCCCCGAAGTACAGGACGCAGCGCCGCTCCGCAGTGGGGCACGGACGCGCCTGCGACCCGGGAAGAGGGTCGCAGGGGCATCCGTGACAGTACCCCTCCCTCCTTTGGCCCCCCATTCTTTCTGGAGTAAAGGAATTTCTGGATGATATTGCGGTCCAGGATGTTCTCCTCCGGCTCCCAACCCCTTCCAGTCAACAAGAAAATATCGTTTCCCCCTAGTCCTCCTCATACCCAAGATTTCTTTGACCACAAAGACATTAGAGGCATCAGCCACAGATGAAGGAGAGACTGCCTTCCGAGAAAAACGATTCAGAACCAGGGGTTTTAGTAACGAGACATGAAAGGAGTTCGGGATGCGCATGGTGGGTGAGAGCCGGACTTTATAGGCCACCGGGTTTATGCGCTTAAGGACATCGAAAGGTCCCAAAAAGCGGGGTCCCAGTTTGTAGGTGGGGATCTTGAGGCGGACATATTTGGCCGACAGCCACACCTTGTCACCCGAGGAGAAGACCGGAGGGGGACTTCTTCTTTTATCTAGTTGAGCCTTCGTGCGCTCAGAAGCACGGAGCAGAGATTGGCGGGTCAGGGACCAGATGGTCCTCATGTCCTGGACCATAGAATCTGCCACCGGAACCTCAGACAAGGATGCCAGCGGGTGAGGTGGGCGGGGATGCAGGCCGTACATGATGTGGAAGGGAGAGGCGCCCGGGGATTCCGAGTCTAAGGAATTTTATGAAAATTCTGCCCACTGAAGCAAGTTGGACCAGTCATCTTGTCGAGCCGAGACAAAGTGGCGCAGGTAACACCCCAGAACCTGGTTGACTCTCTCCACCTGGCCATTCGTCTGGTGTGGTAAGCTGAGTAGAAATCAAGCTTCACCTGGAGTTGAGAACAAAGGGCCCGCCAGAATTTAGAAACGAACTGGACCCCCCGATTTGAGACAATTTGCAGAGGGAGACCGTGCAAATGAAAAATGTGGATAAAAAACAGCTCGGCCAGGTGCGGGGCAGAAGGCAGGCCTGGCAAAGGGACAAAATGTGCCATTTTGGAAAACCGATCTGTGAACACCCAGACAACGATGTTACCGGATGAAGGGGGAAGATCGGTTATGAAGTCCATCGCCACGTGGGACCATGGTTGCGTAGGATAGGCAGTGGGTGCAAGAGCCCCGTCGGTTTGTGACGAGGTGTCTTGTTGCGGGCACGGGAAGTACACGACTCGACAAATTCCTTGACATAGGAATTTAGCGAGGTCCTGCCACCAATAGAACTATGAGATCAGGAGAAACGTCTAGCGAGCACCGGGATGCCTGGCCACTAGTGACCAGTGTCCCCACTTCAGGATACGCCTACAGAGCGCAAGGCGAACGTATGTCTTCCCCGGCGGGACATTCCGGAGGTCAACAGGAGCTGCGGAAACAAGACGTTTCGGGGGAATTATGTGCTTAAGGGCCACTTCTTCACCCACCACGTCGGAGGCATGGGAGAGGGAATCGGCCTTCACGTTCTTTTCAGCAGGATGGAAGTGAATCTGAAAATCAAAGTGGGAGAAGAAGAGCGACCACCTAGCTTGGCGTGGATGGAGTCGCTGAGCCGTCTGGAAGTACTGGAGGTTCTTGTGATCAGAGTAGATACAAATGGGATGCCGAGCGCCTTCCAGCAGATAACGCCATTCCTCCAAAGCCAGTTTGATGGCCAATAATTCCCGGTCTCTGATAGTGTAATTCTTTTCCGCCGGCGAGAATGTCTTGGAAAAGAAACCACAAGTGACCGTTTTGCCTGTGGGCCCTTTTTGCGTGAGAACTGCTCCAACTCCCACCGACGAGACGCAGTGGCAAAGGCAGTCTTCAGTTTGGAGAACGCTTCCTCGGCCTCGGAGGGCCAGCTACGTGGATTTGCATTTTTCTTCATAAGGGCCACAATGGGAGCCACCAGTGGAAAAATGCGGGATGAACTGCCGGTAATAATTGCAGAATTCCAGGAACTGCTGTATAGCCCGGAAGTCCACTGGGCGTGGCCATTGCAATACAGCCGACAACTTTGCTGGGTCCATCCGTAGGCCTTGGTACAGGATGATATATCCTAGAAATGGGAGGCTAGTTTGATGAAAGAGGCACTTCCCTAGCTTGGCATAAAGGCGGTTAGCTCGTAGGCATCGCAGTACCTGACGTACGTGGACATGATGAGTCTCTAGATCAGACGAGTACACCAAGATGTCCAGGTAGACCACGACACAAGTATACAGGAGATCCCTGAAGACGTCATTCACAAACTCCTGGAAGACGGCAGGCGCATTACACAGTCGAATGGCATGACCAGGTATTCAAAGTGCCCGTCCCTGGTGTTAAAGGCCGTATTCCATTCTTCGCCCTTGCAGATTCGGACCAGATTATAGGCTCCCCTCAAATCCAGCTTGGAGAAGATCTTTGCACCCCGAAGACGGTCAAAGAGTTCCGTGATCAACGGCAGAGGGTACCGGTTTTTCACCGTGATCTTGTTAAGACCCCAGTAATCGATGCAGGGCCGTAAGAAACCGTCCTTTTTTTCCAAAAAGAAGAATCCCGCACCAGCGGGTGAAGAGGATTTTTGTATAAATCCCTTCTGGAGATTTTCCCGTATATACTCCGACATAGCTTGTGTCTCAGGAACGGACAAGGGGTAGACTCTGCCCCGAGGAGAACTGGTACCTGGCATAAAGTCAATCGGGCAGTCGTATGGGCGATGAGGAGGAAGACTCTCGGCTTGTTTCTCAGAAAACACATCGGCGTTTTGCAGATATTCGGGCGGTAGACCGGGCAACGGTTCACGAAGGGAGCAGGGAGCAGAAAAGCACCGGGCGAGGTGCCACCAAACAACGACTCCGGCAGTTAGGACCCCAGCGGGTTACGTCTCCAGATGACCAGTCCAGTGTAGGAGAGTGGAGCCGTAGCCACGGAAGCCCGAGGAGGACCGCCGAAGAGGAGCGAGGCAACACGTAGAAGGAGATATTTTCCTTATGTAGGGCCCCTACGTGGAGGGACAGTGGTTTGGTGATAAATTGTATGGTGTCGCTAAGTAGCTCCCCGCTGACCGAGGAAATTACCAGCGGCTTTTCCAGGCCGACCATCAGGAGACGATACTGCATGACTAGAGACCGATGGATAAAGTTCCCGGCTGAGCCCGAGTCCAGGAACGCCGAGACTTGAAAAGAGAGTCCAGCATCTGTCACGACCTGTACCGACATGATCAGGCGTGGAGAGGAGGAATTTGCACCTAGGAACGCCTCTCCCCACAGAACCTAGGTGTGGGAGTTTCCCGCATGCTTGGGACGTTGGGGACAATTCCTCCGGAAGTGCTCTGAGCTGCCGCAGTAGAAGCACAGGTTCTTTTGCCGACGCTGGGCCAACTCCTGCTCTGTGAGGTGAACCCGATTAACCTGCATGAGCTCCTCAGTGGAAGTTGGTGACGGTTGCACAGGAGGCCCCTGGAACACTGGTGCCAGGCGTGGGAACCGGCGAAGACGGGCTAACTCACGCTCTTGTCGAAGCTCTTCTTCCCTTTCGGCGAAGCGTACGTTGATGCGGGTGGCCAACTGGATCAAGTCGCTGAGGGAAGATGGTATGTCTCTCGCGGCCAACACATCCTTAACTCGGCTTGAGAGCCCCTTCTTAAAAGTGCCGCACAGAGCGGACTTGTTCCAAGATAGTTCCGAAGCTAAGGTGCGAAAGTGCACCGCGTAGTCTCCTACGGACGAATCCCCCTGGCGCAGGGTTAGGAAGAGGATGTCTCAGCGGGGGATGCACGTGCTGGTTACTCAAACACGTTGCGGAATTCACTGAGGAAGGCCTGTAGGTCCGCCGTACCGGATCGTTCCTGTCCCACAGAGGTGTGGCCCATGCCAGGGCCTTACCAGAGAGCAGGCTAACCACGAATGCCACCTTTGAGCGTTCTAATTGGTCGGCCATCAGCTCCACGTGCATTGAACATTGGGTGACGAATCCCCTGCACAGTTTCAGGTCTCCGTCGAACTTAGATGGGAGCGATAGCCAGAGCTTGGGGCCCTCCGGGGCCAGAAGAACCGCCGAAGCTGGAACCAGCACGGGAGGTGGCGGAGGTTGCTGCTGGGCGGTGATGAGCTGCTGCATCAGAGTGGACAACTGGTTCAGTTGCTTCGCCTGTTGACCCAGTTGCTGTGACTGCTGGGCAACAATGGTCATTAGGTCCGCCACACTAAGCAGTGGCACCTTTGCAGGATCCATGGCCGGATCTTACTATAACGGTCTGCAGTGGTGGAGCCGCTGGACCACCGCAAGCGATGGTGGAAGCCCACACCAGGAAGCGGAATCTAAGTAGGTCCCGGTTTTTACCAGAGCCCGCCGCAAAGCGGGATGGACTTGCTGCGTCGGGAGTCTACCAGGTCGCTTCCCTGGCGGAACTTGCTGCCAAGGGTAGGCGAAGTACAGATACATCAGGCAGGCTCGTAGTCGGGGACAGACAGGAAGGTCAGGGCAGGCGGCAGAGATTCATGGTCAGGAACGTAGGCAAGAAGGTATGGTACACAGTAATCAGGATAAGGCAACAGGAATGCTTTCTCTATAGGTTATGGGCACTAAAGATCCGGCAAGTTGTCTAGGAAGAGGCCGGCTTAAATAGGGGCAGCGACAGGCAATAGCCAATTACCGGTGTGCTGGCCCTTTAAATTTTACATTGCTCGCGCGCGCACCCTACGGATCAGGACCGCGCGTGCCGAGGGCCAGAGGCAGCCGGAGCAGGAGCGTGGCCAGATAAGTGATGCAGGGCACCGGCCGGGGGATGAGCGAGTCCGCGCCCCGGGCTACGGGATGCAGCGCTGCTCAGCAGTGGGGCACGGACGCGCCCGCGACCTGGGACGAGGTTCACAGGGGCGTCCGTGACAAATATCATCAGTGGGTTATTTAATGTAAAATAGGTTTTAGATTATTTTAATTTTAAATACATTTTATAGGAGATATTTTTATATTTTGGGATATTCTATATTTTTATATTAACTTTATGATACAATTTTTTTTAAATTAAAATCATTTAATTTTATACAGTTTGATAATTATCATAAATGACTTTTTAGTATTGCACTGGTGTAAGTTGAGACAGGATGGTGCCCCTCTTGCAACAGGATTCAGCCTTGCTGAGTAATAAGCAATTGGGTGTTGTTGGTATAATCTGGGATACTGAGGGCAGGTGATGACAGTATTGTTAGTTTCAGTGTGTTGAAAGAATCTATTGCTTCATACGTGAGAACAAATGAAGAGGATTTTAGGCAGTCATATAAAAGTTGCATAAGTACTGATGTATTCCTTATCCACAGCCTACAATAAGACACCAGACCCAAAAATTTCCGTGGAGAAGATACTGAACTATGCAGACATATGTTCTATATTGCTTGTCTTCTTTCAATGGTAAGGTGCCATACTCCTTGTGAAATGCAATTTCCCAGAAAAACCACAATAAAAGAAAAACTGCAGTTTCCTTTTTTAAGCTTTACATCCTTTGTTGTATAAAAATCAAAGGAAAGAAACTGATGATAATTTACACATGTCAAGTGATGGACAACAGGGGAAGAGGTTGTAAATACATTGCAATAGTATTATTTTGGGAGACAGCAAAGGCCTTTCTGCCAGGACTTGTGATGTTGCAGCCATGTGCATAGTTATGTGCACCTTGAGGCAATACTACCCATGTATACTGTTTCCTCTTGTGAGTAAAAGTGAATAGATACTAGGAATCCTTATGGAAGGGAACAGACCAAAATGCATTTGCTAAGTTAATAAAGGTAAAATGAGTAGTTGTACTTGGGATTTTTACCACCAGCATGCGTGGGATCAGTGCAGTTGGTATATTTATAACATATTTATTTCCCACAGGTCGTAACCATTGGGTATTGCACTGGTTTTCATTTTTATATCTTCTTCTTAATGGGAAATAGTGGTGTATTGCATGGGGAGATAGTTGGAACAATTACCCCCTTTTCCAAGAGTTCATCAATATCATGAGAGATTGCATTTATTTGTGCGATGCTTAGAGGATATTGTGGTTTTCTATAAAGTGGCATGGCAGTTTCATTTAAAATGTCCCAATCTTCCACAATTGTAGCACTTAATAGGAGGATGTCTTAGGGTTTTCTCCTGGCTGATAAGCAGCAATCTCCTCTTGATTAGAGCAACTTCATTGATTTAACTCAACTCTGTTTGTGCCTTTTAACAAAACCCTATGGTTAAAGATATTCCACTCTGGTTTAGAAACAATTAGCACTGCGCGTATAGGTATGTTTAATACATCAACTAACACAGTTACTAAAATGCGCTCATGCATAATAGAAGTTGTATCTTACCCCAAATCAGTCCATTTCTGTTGCAATCTGGAGAACAATGTGTCATGGGGCTCGGCGCCACGGCCCGATTCTGAACCACGCATTACCCCGACCTCCACGCAAGCAAGTCCGTGGGGTACGACCGGGTACCTCACGCCGTGAAAAGTAAAACCCTTTTTGCAGGGGGCCTTGGTGAACCCCAGGGCTACTTAGACTCCGTTCCCGGGGGTGGTAACTTCATCGTTGCGGGGGCCCCACGAATCCACCTCTGCTTTACAGTATAATTGGCCATGGATTCCGCCAGGGTACCTTGCCGACCTCCGGGATGTCACGCATCATCGCCAGCAGAGCCAAAATTTTTGACCAGCTGCACCCATAATGCAGAACCTTGCGGCCCTTTTAACCTCCCCCCTCCCGGCCCCCCCCCACCTGCACCTTTGCCCGGGCGTCCATTAGTCTACCGCTCCTGTTCGGGACCCTCTTAAATCTGACACCCCCCTCCGCACGAGGGGAGACCCCAAGAAATGCGGGGGTTTTCATCGCCAGTTTTTCCAACCTCGAGATGATGGGGATCAATTCCTACGAGGTGCCAAGGGGGCCCTCATAATCAGCCTTTTTGGAAGCCTTGGCTTGGGCCACGCCCTATGGGATCGGGGGATCCTCGAAGCGACCTCAAACCCTTTCCTCCGGGGCTTCCAACAGGGTCTTTGAGGAACCAGGCCTTACTTTTTGGCCCCGCAGCACTGTCGGGCTGGTCAGGGGGACACCACGGTCTGTAGTATTCAGTGCAGTTTCGCACTCTCGATTCGGAGCTGGACTGGAATAAAAAAGTTTGGGTGGGCGCGTTTGGAAGGTCCCTGGGGGACGAATCAAGGATGATCCCCACTCGGATTCCCACCCGCTTTGGAGATTAAATCCACTTAGCCCCCGATTTGATATTTGGTTCGCCGAAAGGCAACAAGAGCTCCGCTTTCAATGGGTGGTCGTCCGTCCACGCCGTTTACCCCGCTTGGCTCCCACTTCTTCCTCCTCCGATGGTCTCCAGGTTGAGAGAGCCCACCTGTCCCGGGAAAAAATTTCACAGGTGTCAGAAGCAGCTGTGTTTCTTTTGTGCGGTTCTGGCCATTTTATTGGGATGTCGGTGCCCGGGAAATTTCCCGACCAGGGCTGTAGGAGAGGAACCCCAGGTGTCAGAGCGGCCTTCCCCCTCTGACCATGCGTAGTATTGGTTTTTACTGGGACGCCCCTTTAAAGGCCAACCGCCTTTATTGATTCAAGATTGCGGGAAATTTCATAAGCACGAACTTCTGACCGGTTTTTAGTTTCCAGGATTCCTTGCAAAACCCATGTTGTTCGTCGGTCAGGGGCGAATGTTTTTAAGGGGACGCTATCCATTTCCCGCACTGCCCCCCCTCCCCTTGCAGATTGTGTCTTCCCCAAGGAGACTTTGCAATTCTCGTCCTGCCTCGATCCCCTCTGAAATCTTTCTGGGCCTCCCGTGGTTCGGCCCCATCCCCCGCCCTTGGACTGGAGCACGGGTGAATTTATGTGTTGGGGTTTCCCGCGTGTCTCTCGCGTTTGCCTTCGAAACCGAAACCCGCTCTGGGTCGCCCCCCTGAAATCTCCCAAGCCTCCACCGGCCTACCTACGCCATACGGGGACTTTGCTGACACTTTTGGGAAAGACAGGCCCGAAACTTTCCTCCACCGGCCCTTTATGATTGCCCCATAGATCACAACCTGGCGTCTCCCCCCGGGGGCTGGGTCTACCCCCTTCCGCCCCGGAGACAAGGTTTTCCCAAGTACATCATTGAGAACCTCCATAAAGGCTTCTTTGTAAGTCCTCGCCCTAGAGGAGCAGGCTTTTTTTTCGGGGAAAAAAAAAAGAGGGGGTCTCGGCCCTGCATCGCTATCGGGGTTTAAATAAATTAGGGTAAAAAAAACGCTACCCCTGCCCTGATCCAGAACATTTCGACCGCCTGCGTGGGGGAAAATCTTTTCCAAGCTGGTTTAGCGGTGCTTATAATTTAAATTCGCATTCGAGAAAGCGACTTCGAGTATCGGTTAGCCATCGGTTTGCAACGCCCTGTGTGTTTCAGAATTTTGTAAACGAATTTTCCCGGGGAACCATTCTAGTCTGTGTTATTTTTTTATTGGGAAGTATTAAAAATTTTTTTCTCTTGACTAAAACTCATCGCCACCACTTTGCGCATCAAACTTTTTGCCAAAGGGAAGTGTCTCTTTAAAACGTACCAGCTTACCTTCTTGGGGTACATCGTCTGAAAGGGTCTCCGGATGGATCCTTATAACTTCCGCAGTTTACATGGCCAAACCGGTGGGCCTTTGGGGGCCATTAACTTTTTTGGGATTCACCAATTATATAAACAATTTATCCCACACTTCTCTACGTTTGTGGTCCTCGGGTGGCTCTAACTAAGAAAAACACCAATACCAAATCCTGGCCCCCTGAAGCTCAAGAACCCTTAACCGTCTCAAATCTGCATTCCGTCGCCCCGGGTTCGTTCCCCCGGACCCTAACTGCCCATTCTTCTGGAAGGGGACGCTTCCTATGTGGGTGCCGGCGCTGTCCTCCTCGAGATCCCCCTTGGGGTAAACTGCTACTGTGATTTTTCCCAAAACTTTTTCCCTTCCCGAGAAGAATTTACCTTGGTGATCGCGAATTAGGGCCCATAAAATTGGCTCAGCAGAGTGGCGTCACTGCTGGAGGGGGCTCGTCACCTATTAACATCTTCACCGCCCCTAAAAACCTCCTATTCTTCAGTCGGCTAACATCTGAAACCCCGGCAGGCCAGATGGCGCTCTTTTTTTCCCGTTTTGCTTTCCCTTTTCCACTTTCGGCCAGCCCGGGAAGAACGTCAAAGCGAGCCCCCATCTCGTTCTTCGGATACTGTGGGGCTTGATCTCCTCCACAGCAATTGTCCCTCCAGAACGGCTCGTCATGGCTGCCCGTGGATCTTCAACACTTTCACCCCGGGGGGAAAACTTAGGGCGTCCTGCCTTGCAGCCTAGAATCCTGAGGTGGGGGCATTTTCTCGAAAGTGGGCATCCCGGAGTCCATCGGTCTCACAGCTGGGCCCCCGTTATTTAAAGGGGGCCCACCCTCGTAAGTGTCAGGGGGCTTTTTTCTGGCCTGTACCCTCCGTGCCCGTAATAAGGTCCCCGTCCAAAAACCCCCGGGCCTTTTTCAGCTTCCCCGGCCGGGAAAACCCCGGGCCCCGTCACCCTGGGCTTTTTACAGATCTCCCGCCCTCATCTGGAAAACAGGTCATCTGGGTGGTGACCCATCGTTTCTCCAAAATGGCTCATTTTTTCCCCCTTGCCTGATTACCCTCTGTCCCCCAGTGGCCCAAAATTTTTTTTCCCTCAGTTTTCCGATTGCACGGTCTCCCTTTCATATTGTCTCTGACAGGGGGTCTAGTTTATTGCTAAATTTTGGCGGGCTCTGTGCTGTCAGTTGCAGGTTAGCTAGATTTTTTTATTGCTACCACCCCCAAAATAACAGGAAGGTAAGGGGGTTTAACCAGGGGTTGGGTACCTACGCGGCATTTTTTTGTCCGTCGTATGATAACTGGTCTGATCTTCTCCCCGGCGAGTTTTTTCCTAAACTCTTTAGATTCGGGAATCCGCTGGGCCCCCCCCCTTTTTTTGTCGTTTTGGGTTAATCCCCGCCCACCTCTCCCCCTACTACCTCGTCTCTTGTCCCCGCCGTGGGGGCCCAAGTAAAGGACAAACAAGGCTCTTGGCAAATCAACGACAGGGCCCCGCAAAGGCTTCTGCTGCACCAAACTTAGGTGACGGTATCTAGGTCCCCGCCCCTATTTGAGAGGGGGTAGGGTTTGGTTATCCACTAAGTACATCTGCTTAAAGTGCCCAGTTACAAGTTGGGCCCCAAATGCTTGGGCCCCCTTTTTTGGGATTCGGCGAGAACCCTATCCACAAGCTCTGTTGCCCCCCACCCAAGTATCCCGAACGCCTTCCCTGTCCCTCCCCAAAAGCCGGTGGTGCTGAACCCCTCTCCCTAGATCTGTCTCGCCCCTTCTCTGTCGCTAATACAGATAAAAATCTTTGAGGTCAAGGGGGTGTTGGCGGGGAAGAAGGGGGGGGGAACGGTTCTTCCTTTTGACTGGAAGGGCTTCGGTAGGGGGGGAGGTTCGTGGGAACCAGAGGCCAACCCTTTCCCCCCGATTTTTCTAATTCCAAAGGAAGAAGACCCAAGGGGGGGGGGGGGGGGGCTGTCTTTGGGGCTCGGCCCCGCAGCCCTTTTCCCCTTCTTTTCCCCGCCCAGGAAACCCCAACTACCAGTCCCCGCTCCTGTATCTGGCTCCGGAAGCCGTGCTTAGGGGGGGTGTCGCGAGGCTGGTGGGTTTAAAGGGGATAGCGCGCCGGTAAATTTTCCCAATCCCAATGGCCGTGACCCTATTTATTGTGCCGTCTCCCACACTCACCCGCCAGTTTTTTGGTTGTGTTTGGGGTGCCCATCTGTTTCCGAAGTCCGTTTGTCTACCGTGTACCAGTCCCCCCTGCTTACGTTTCCTACCTTTCCTTTTGCCGCCTTCCCGACCTTCTGCCCGTCTCTGACCCCGAACCTCTGCCCCGCCCCCGTCCTGCCTCCCGCCCGTCCCCCCCACTACGTTTTTCGGATCCCGATTCTGTACAGGCATTACCCCGGCCCGCCGCCGCAAAGCAAGTCCGTCAGGGGACGCCTGGAAGCCTCATGCGCAGCAAGTCCATCGCGCCCCTTTCAGCGGGGTTGGGGAAAAACCCCGGGGGCTATTGACTCCGCTGCCTGGCGTGGCTTAACTATCATCGCTTGAGGTGGTCCAGCAAATCCACCTCTGCATTACACAATGTTTCTACTGCCTCTATCTTCATCTGATTCAGATCCATTAGAGTTATGGATTGGTCAAGCAA
Organism: Phyllomedusa bahiana; assembly: GCA_025379985.1. Taxonomy (NCBI): domain Eukaryota; kingdom Metazoa; phylum Chordata; class Amphibia; order Anura; family Hylidae; genus Phyllomedusa; species Phyllomedusa bahiana. The sequence goes on along the minus strand of JAODAL010042457.1, from coordinate 4,109 downwards.
ACATTTCTGTCCATATTCTATCGATCTTTTAACTTACTTTTCCCTTGACTCCTTGGTGGTTTCATCTCTATTGAACTCTCCTGTGTTATTAATGGCATAAAAGCATAATTCCCCTTAGCCTGTTTAAGGCCATCTAAGTCTTTCCAACAACATTTAAAAATCTTCCAGATTTTATTTTTCACTACAAAAAAGCTTGGGAAATTCTTCTGGGTTTGGAATCTGACTCATCATTGCTAATATTTCAACAGCTTCCGGCCTGTAAACCATTTGATTGGAGGCTTAAGAAAGGTTGTTTCTGGCTAGTGGGATTCTTACCTCATCAAGTGGGGCTTTCTGGAATTTCTTTTAAAATGGTACTAGTCGACTGTTTGGGCTTCTGTCTATTTTGGGAATTTTACTTGGGGCTGGGGGAAGAGGGGAAAAGAGTACATTTTTGGGTTTTTGCTTTTAGATGTCTACAATCGGACTGTAAAAGGTTAATCGATCTTCTTGCAGAGCATTAAAGTCTGATTGAATCTGGCATCATTCACTTTTGCATATCCCAAAAAATTTTTTCAAAGTCTATGTGTTTCATCAACTTTTTCTCTAAGTTTGATATTTTTTGCCCCCCAAAAGAATAGATTTTTCTGTTTTTGCATAACGGGTGTCTTCGCTCCGGATAGAAGTCTGTACTGCTTGAGCAAGTTTGGACACCTAATTTCTCATCTTCTCAAGACTTTTTTTTTACCTAACCAAAATTTTTTACTTGTGAACTTGACTCTCAAAACAGAGCCCTAGACTCTATGGCCCTTTTTTTGCCCCTGTGTTAAAGCTTCTTCCAGGTTTCCCAATCCGTCTTTGGACACTCGCCCTTGGGTTTGTGTGTGTGGGTGGTTTGCCATGATGGGAGCACAGAAGTCTAAAAATTGTTTCCCTTGGGTTTTTGGGGTTCGGGGTATCTTTTTTTATCACCCCAAAAAATTGATCCAAAGGGTTGTAAAAAATTTTTCCCCTTTTTTTCCTCATGTGCAAAAAAAATGTCACTTGTATGTATAAACATTCTACAAAGTGACAAATTTTTTAAAAAATTCATAAAAGCCTGGTAAATTTTCTTTTAATGACATTTTATTTTTTGGATACCTATTGTATTTAAAAAGAACTTTACTTTTATAGACTGCAAAAATTTTGAAACTTCCACATATAGAATTTTTTTAGTACAAAAGGGATTTTATTTGCAAATGAGTACAAAAAAATGGAAATTAATTAACAAGCCTTTGGATACAATTTTTGGGGTTGATTGTAGTAAAGGGTAAAATAGAGAAGATACCCAGTTGTGAGAGCCTGCTGAAGTACAGAATAAAGAAAATATAATGGCTAATAAGTATATTAAAGAGTATCTTTTTCAGTCAGCATGGACCAACCCAAACACAGGTCTGTGATTTAGATTTGTCTTTTTCCCGCATCATTTTAACCCCTGTTTTTTCTTACCTAGCACATATTTTCCTCTTGAATTATTCAATCAAATTCTTTAACTTTTTTCCTATCCTTCCCCCATGGGTACCTATCCATTTACCTTTTTAGATGGGGTGCTACAACTTACACTGCTTGGGCTGCCCCCCGGGTCCCCCCGAAGTCTTACCTCCTCCAATGGGGTTCTTAATCTATTTCATAAATAAATCTCACCACAGAATTTTCTCTGATTTTCTTTCTTGCTATACACACGTGCCAAGGTCTTTTTAAACAAAAACAAAACAATTTTACTTTCTCAACTTCTTCTGGTGCGACACTTAGTGGTCAAAAATCATAAAACCTCTACTCTTTTTTTTCTCTAGTTGATCCAAAGCAAATTCTTCTTGTTATTTAATATGGGGTTGAAGTGGACTCTAAAATATTCAGTGACTCTCTTTTTGATCCTGGCTCACCAAACACAAAGTCTGAATAAAATGTTATTGTAGGGAATCCAACTACCATATTACCAATACAATGAAGCTTTTTATTTTAAGGTTCTTTGTCTCACAAGACATAGACCATTTAATTGAACCTTTTCTGGAGAGACTCACCCAAAACAGACAGAATATACAGACAAGGAGGATGGTGTAAAATCAAAGGTCTTACCTTGTTGCAGCTTATCATCTTTTCATCCAGATCCAATGATCTTCAAATATTTCAGGTACAGTTCACCCATGGACAGCATTTTGTTGCCGCTATAAACCTTCAACTTAGTACTCATTGTGTGGTTTCCAAATTAATAAAAAAAAATGAACATATGCACGTATGTCACCAAAGAATTGCGACTGACAACAAGTTGATTCAGAGGCAAAATACTTTATTTTGATCAATACATACAAGTTTTTATAAAGGATGTTTTAGATTTGTGGTACAATATCATCATAATCATTTCTTCACAATTTATTACAATTTGCAATACCATTTGTTAGTTTAATCATAATACAATACAATTGGTTACTTCTTACTAAACATACTTTTAATACTTAAGCAGTGACCTTTACATTATCTTTGTTTTGCATTACCAATAATTAATTTGTAGCATATCACCTGGTAAATCAGATAGTCATTATTAAAGTATTTAATTAAAACGGGAAAAACAACTTATTAAACCATTGTTTTAATTAAAATATACTAGGAAAACAGGTTGTTTAATGTTGAGAATGGCTAAAGAATCTGTGGAACTTTTTTTAATTGTCCTAGAAGATTAATTAATGGAATGTTACAGAAATCAGCCCACATCTCAGTTGCAATATATATAAAGAAATGTGTATAATCAGTGATTAGAAATTGGAGGGACACAAGCCAACCAATAAACCAATAAGGGAATAGATGGGCTAAAGTACCTTTAGATAAGTGACACCAATTAATAAATTCCTCTTTTGGAAAATATGAACAATTTAATTTAAAACTGAAGAACTATGAAATGTTTATTATTTCTGTAACTACGTCAAGGCCAAGCAATTCTGGAAGAGCAAGTTCAGCTACTTCGTAAATGCTAGGAATTAAAAACATTTAAAACTAAGTGAATAATAGAGAAGTCACTTAACCCTATATTTTCTCTGACAAGCCCCAGAGCAAGAAAGATTGACAGTCGTCTTGTGTTTCTTCCATATTTAATAGTTGCTCCAACAGCTGTTGCCTTCTCACTAAGCTGCTTGCTTATTGTCCTGTATCGCATCCCAGACTTGTGAAGGTCTGCAATTTTGTCCCTGCTCTTTGGTCATGGCCATAGCCATAAAATGCTAATTAATTATTTAAAAATCATATGACCTGGTATTCTGTATTTTTTCTTAGGTTTTGTATCTCACAGTTGAAGTGTACTTACGATAAAAATTACAGACCTCTCCATTTTTTAGGTGGCAAAGCTTTCAAAATAGCCAATGTATCAAATACTAATTTCCCCAACTGTAGGGAATTTTACTGTACTTAAACCACTCTGCCTGGATAGAAATGTCACATTTCTTCTATATTCTAGTGTATAGTCTTAGTTATGACTAAACCTTTTGACCACTTCTTGAAGGTTTCACGAATTTTTTTGCATTAACAACTCATACAGATGGCCAAAAAACTCATTTTCAACTTTGACTTAACAACTGAGGCCAGAGAAGAGAGCACTATATCTGAATCCAATTCTGGCCGGTGGCTGGTGCTTCTTCAAGTAGTTTATACATGACCTTAACCTTGAACTGCTGTTTCTCTGCAGTAACTGCTCATTAGCATTTGTGTTTGACCTAGATTTATTTGTGACCCCTTTGCATCTTATCTATTTATGTTTTACATTTTCTGATCCTAGCTTTCTTTCTCATATTACTTTTTACTACTTTATTTCATGATTTGTACTCTGAATATTTTGTTCTTTACTTTATTTCACTGCATTATTTGACCAAGCATTTAGTTTATTTAAAAGACTTTACGGCTTTTGTTGGTACTAGTAGTCACATGCATCCCTTGGTTTCACAAACGTTTCTCAGAGAATTAGTTACCAAAATAACTGTATTTTTTGCATTTAAGACCTGGGCAAAGGATAAGAAACACATGAAATTTATATTTCGTGTTACGGGAACTTGTCATGTTTAACTTTGGGATGCATGTTAAAGAACAAGAAGAAAATGAGCTAATGT
>JAODAL010042456.1:0-34806 GCA_025379985.1 Phyllomedusa bahiana | reverse complement strand
CCCGCCCCAGCACAGCAGCCGGCAGCTACTCAAGGTATTAACCGTGTACAGTCTGGAGAGAAGTTATCATAGACATGTCTGGGGGCCAATATAATTTAATTGCAGAGTAATAGTCAGCTCTGTGGGTCACCCTGACCCACAGAGCTGACAGTCTACAGTTATACTGATCAGCTCAATCATGGGTCAGCAGTGTATATATGACCCATAGAGCTGATCAATATAACTGTAGATATATACAGCTGCCTGAGGGGCAGTGTATACAGCTACGTAACTGAGGGGCAGTGTATACAGCTACATAACTTAGGGGCAGTGTATACAGCTTCCTGAGGGGCAGTGTATACAGCTTCCTGAGGGGCAGTATATACAGCTTCCTGAGGGGCAGTGTATACAGCTACGTTACTGAGGGGCAGTATATACAGCTTCCTGAGTGGCAGTGTATACAGCTTCCTGAGGGGCAGTGTATACAGCTACGTAACTGAGGGACAGTGTATACAGCTGCCTGAGGGGCAGTGTATACAGCTTTCTGAGGGGCAGTGTATACAGCTACCTGTGGGGCAGTGTTTACAGCTACATAACTGTGGGGCAGTGTATACAGCTGCCTGAGGGGTAGTGTATACAACTTCCTGAGGGGCAGTATATACAGCTTCCTATATACAGCTGCCTGAGGGGCAGTATATACAGCTACATAACTGTGGGGCAGTGTATACAGCTACCTGAGGGGCAGTGTATACAACTTCCTGAGGGGCAGTGTATACAACTTCCTAAGGGGCAGTGTATACAGCTACATAACTGAGGGGCAGTGTATACAGCTACGTAACTGAGGGGCAGTGATATACAGCTTCTAGAGGGGCAGTCTATAGAGTTACCTACCTAAGGGGCATTAAACACATCTACCTACTAAAGGAAGGGCATGATATACAGCTGGTTACCAGAGAACACCAGACCTACTGTGAAGCATGGGGGGGGGGGGGCAACATCATGATTTGGGGTTGTTTGTCTGCAAAGGGACCAGGACGACTAATCAGTGTAGATGAAAGAATAAATGGGGCCATGTGCAAACCTCCTTCCATCAGTAAGGGCATTGAAGATGAAACGTGGCTGGGTCTTTCAGCATGACAATGATCCCAAGCACACCGCCAGGGCAATGAAGGAGTGACTTCATAAGAAGCATTTCAAGGTCCTGGAGTGGCCTAGCCAGTCTCCAGATCTCAACCCCATAGAAAACCATTGGAGGGAGTTGAAACTCTGTGTTGTCCAGCAACAGCCCCAAAACATTATTGCTCTAGAGGAGATCTGCATGGAGGAATGGGCCAACATACCAGCACCAGTGTGCGCCTAACTTGGGAAGACAGAAAACGTTTGACCTCTGTAATTGCCAACAAAGTATTGAGATGAACGTTTGTTATTGACCAAATACTTATTTTCCACCATAATTTGCAAATAAATTGTTTCCAAATCAGACAATGGCATTTTCGGGATTTGTTTTCTCATTTTGTCTCTCATAGTTGAGGTCGACCTATGATGTCAGTTACAGGAGCCTCAAGTGTTAGAACTTGCACAATTGGTGGCTGACTAAATACTTTTTTTCCCCACTGTATGTTGTCCTGTCTATTGTTAGCACTCGAAAAATAGCTTCGTTCTGCAGACAAGACCTCTAAACAAATTTAGAGTCTCAGATTTATTTAGACCCCTAAATTATTGCAGACCCCAGACCAGTTAAAAAAAAAAAAAAAACTTATTCAGAATCCAGAGCAGGCAAGAAAGCATATCCAGAGCTCAGACCAGACAAAGCCTATTCAGACCTCAGACCAGACAAGAAAGCATATCCAGAGCTCAGACCAGACAAGAAAGCCTATCCAGACCTCAGACCAGACAAGAAAGCCTATCCAGACCTCAGACCAGACAAGAAAGCCTATCCAGACCTCAGGCCGACTCACCAAGAAAAGCCTATCCAGACCTCAGAGCAGACAAGAAAGCATATCCAGACCTCAGAGCAGACAAGAAAGCCTATCCAGACCTCAGAGCAGACAAGAAAGCCTATCCAGACCTCAGACCAGACAAGAAAGCAAATCCAGACCACAGACCAGACAAGAAAGAATATCCAGACCTCAGACCAGACAAGAAAGCATATCCAGACCTCAGGCCAGACAAGAAAGCATATCCAGACCTCAGGCCAGACAAGAAAGCATATCCAGACCTCAAAACAGACAAGAAAGCATGACCAGACAAGAAAGCCTATCCAGACCTCAGGCCAGACAAGAAAGCATATCCAGACCTCAGAGCAGACAAGAAAGCCTATCCAGACCTCAGAGCAGACAAGAAAGCCTATCCAGACCTCAGACCAGACAAGAAAGCATATCCAGACCTCAGAGCAGACAAGAGAGCCTATCCAGACCTCCGAGCAGACAAGAAAGCCTATCCAGACCTCAGAACAGACAAGAAAGCATATCCAGACCTCAAAACAGACAAGAAAGCCTATCCAGACCTCCAGACAGACTAGCAGACAAGAAGCCTATCCAGACCTCAGACCAGCCCCGAAAGCCTATCCAGACCTCAGACCAGACAAGAAAGCCTATCCAGACCTCAGGCCAGACAAGAAAGCCTATCCAGACCTCAGGCCAGACAAGAAAGCCTATCCAGACCTCAGGCCAGACAAGAAAGCCTATCCAGACCTCAGAGCAGACAAGAAAGCCTATCCAGACCTCAGAGCAGACAAGAAAGCCTATCCAGACTTCAGAGCAGACAAGAAAGTACATCCAGACCTCAGGCCAGACAAGAAAGCCTATCCAGACCTCAGACCAGACAAGAAAGCCTATCCAGACTTCAGACCAGACAAGAAAGTACATCCAGACCTCAGACTCTACCACTAAGTTATTGCAGACCCCAGACCAGACAAGAAAGCGCATTCAGACGAGCTAGTTCTTGTCACCGACTCCCTTACAGCACTGAGTAAAGGTTTTAGGCAGGTGCGGAAAAAATGCTGCAAAGTAAGAAGCTTATAAAAATAGAAGTGTTAATAGTTTATTTAACAAAATAAATGGGAAACTAAATCCTGTCACTATCAGGTGTGAGCAGCCTTTGCCTTTAGAGTCCTTGAAGTGATAATGTGGCTCCCACTACCTACATAAAAACATCTGCAATGGAAAAGTGACAAAATTACCAAAATTATTTGACTGGCCCTTTTTGCCATTGACAATTTTTTTTCTGTTTTTCCCAATATAAAAAAGTGATATAACAATGACATAAAAATAAAGAAACCTTCCTATTAATAACGAAAAAGCAAAAAAAAAAATATAATATTTATTAAGACAAAAGTTGATTAAAAACTAATGCCAAAAAAAAAAAAACTAAAAACACAAATGTACCCTGGTCCCCCAGGAAAATCTGGCGAACCAACTGTCAAGGAATGGGGGGCGGAGACCGACTGATCACAGGAAAAGGGCGTACCGACAGGAATGGGGGCGAACCGACTGGTCAGACAAGGGCCCGAACCGACAAGGAAACATTGGGGAGGCGAACCGAACAGTAAAATGGGTCGAAAACACTACCTGGGGTTCAGAAATTGGGGCCGAACCGGACATTGTCATGAAAGGGGGCCGAACCCACATGCGGTCAGGAATGGTTCGCGAACCCTACCTGTCCAGGAATGGGGGGCGAGCCTGACCCATGGTCCCCCCCAGAAAAGGAGACGATTCACTGGGTATCAGGAATTGGGGGCGAGTCGACAGTTCCCAGAAATGGGGGTGCGCCGCGCGAAGCCCGACTGGTACCAGGCAAATGGGACGATCTACTTGGTCAGATAGGAGGCGGATTATTTTTTTTTTTTACACTTGATAGGGAAACTGGGGGCCGATGCCCCGACTGGAACAGAATGGGGGGGGGGGGCTAGCCTAACTGGACACAATGGGGCAAAAAACCCAAATGGACCAGGATAACTGGGGGCAAGCCGAATCTGGTTCAGGAAAATGGGGGGGTGCGCCCCGACTTGTCAGGAAAATTGAGGCCAAGTCGACTGGATCAGAAAAGTGGGGGCAATTTTTTACTGGGTCAGGAAATGGGGGCGAGGTCCCTACCTGGTTCCAGGGCGAAGTGTGCCGAGGTGTTTTAACCTCAGTCAGGAAGGGGCGAGCCCACTGCGTCATGAATTGGAGGGTGAGGTCGCTGGTCAGAAATGACAGGCGAGCCCCACAGCGTCCAAGTGAATGGGGGGCGAGTTCGACCGTGGCCATGAAATGTCGTTTACGAAGCTGAAATGTTCCTGAATAAGAGAGGTTCACTTGATTCAGAATTTGGGGTGAGGCCCGAAATTGGTTCAGAAATGGGGGGCGACCCGCCTGTCGGACAAGGGCAAGATCCGACTGTCAAGAAAAAGGGGTGCAACCCACACTATCTCAGATGAATTGGGGCTATGTTCTATCATGCGTCATTAAATTGGGGGAGTGAGTCAACTGGTCCAGGTATGGGATAGTACCACATTTTATGAAAAATGGGGGCGGAGGGGAAGGCTAAACTGGGTCCCGGAAGTGCTTTTTAAAATTCCGCAACACAGGTCAGTTTAATATCACCATGAAGTAAAATTGCGCAGCCCCTGGTGAAAACGAAATGGGTTAACGATTACATCCACAGAGGTTTTCCCCAGCGCCCAAATCCTCAGACCGATTTCAGAATTCCACAATAATTTGGGGGAACCCCTCTACATAAGTCCCCATCACAATGGATTTGTAGTGTTGAAATGTCTCAGAAGTTGGACCCTTTCCACCCGAGTTTATTTTCCCTCATTCGCCCAGGCCGGAGGCGCCCGGAGCGCGCCCCCCCCTTCCCCTCCCACGCCCCCTGTTCTAATTTTATTTTTCTTTAGCATTAAATCCTGCCCCGGCCGATTGCGCTGCCCACCGTAAAAATGCTTTGCACAAAGAAAAGTTTTACATTTTACTGTTAAATGCCGTGTTTGTGCAGAAAACATCACATCACTTTATTTAGCTTAGCTGTGCGTTATAAGTGCGGTAAGAAGTATAAACAATAATTGACTTAATTAGTTTTTTATGAAATCAAGAATATGCCGCCATGTATCCCCCCCCCCGCCAATTTTTAAACAACGCTAGAACTGTAACATTTTAATCCATAACAGCGTACTTGCAGTGAATGAAAATATTAAAGGCATTATGCCTTGTTATGCAGCAAGAGCGTCATAAGATTTTATAATCGAAAGTGGTAACGAAAAAATCCCCTGGAATATGCCCCCCCCTCACGTCCTGCACGGAACGCCAAAACCCAGGCCGCGGAACATGGGAAAACCTCTTGAGTAATTTCCAATATGGATAAAAAAGGGAATACTTGCTTTCCTAACCATCAAGGGCGCCAGAAGATAAGCGTCACCATTTTGTCCCTCATTCTAAAAGGGTAAATACGCCGCTCATAAATTTCTGAAGATGGTGTAAAACGTTATACTCAATAATGTGGTCCTGATTGGACCACCGCGTGACCCCAGGTCCCCATTCTGGGTGAAACGCTCCGAATTAAAGCCATTTTTCCTATGCCCAAATAACAAATTAAATGGGATCTGCCCATAGGTGGCGCTGTTTCATTGCTGGGACTGCCAGTGGGTGGAGTAACTTATCGCATCATGACCTGGAGAGGCCCAGCTCTTTGACTATTAAAGTAGTGTTGGACTCTGGGGGCCCCCTATTTTTTGAATTTTGCCTCTTCGGCTCCAACAATAGATGATTAAAATTTCTTTTTGGGGCTCCCACAAAGGTTGGAAGGTAGATTCTTTGTTGGCGCACCCAGTGGATAGATAAAAATTGGGGCCAACAGTTGGATTTTAGATTCCTGGGGCCCACCAGGAGTTTTTTGTATATTCCCTTAATACTCCCACCAGACAGGAGCTAATCTCCCTGGGCCCACACCAAAGAGTGATTTCTTTAGGCGCCCACCATTGGTGCATGACTCTTGGGCATACCCCATGAGCCTATTTCCCGGGTGGCTCAACCAGGTGAGTTTTGTTTTCTTTGGTCACAAACCAGGTGACTTATTTCCTTGGGCCCCACCCCCATGGTAGAATGATTCTTGGGGGCCCACCAGTGGAGGATGGGATTCTTGAGGCCCCACCAGTGGAGTTTGCTTCTAGGGTCCCCCACCAGATATGAATGATCTGGGAGCCTACCAAAAAAAAATTGATTCTTTGGGATCCTAACCAGTGGTGAGATCATTATGGGGCCAACAGTAGGATTTTGAATTCATGTTGCCCTCACCCCCAGTGGATATGATTCGTTGGGCCCCACCCCAGGTGGGAATTGAATTCTTGGTGCCAGCCAAAGTGATAGAGATAAAATTCAACGTGTGGCCCATACACAGTGGAATAATAAATTCCCTTGGGGCCTAACCATGGGGAGACTTGAAAATTTCTGGTTCCACAAAGTGGAGAAATATTCTTTAGCCACCAGTGAGGGAAGAAATAAATCATTATGGGGGGCCAAACCAGTGTAGTAATTTGATTTCTTGGGGCCCACCATGGACGATCCGGATTCTATGCGGGCCTCACCATTGTGAATGAATACATGAGGGCCACCATGAGAGAATCCTTGGCCACCCAAGATTTTGAGAAGAAAGGATATCTTGAGTGACCCACCCCCCAGAATGGGGGGATTTTAATTCCTTGAGGCCCCTCCATGCAAAAGTTGTTTTAATTCTTGTGACCACCCGTACAAGTTTGGCATTCCCTTTGGGGGCCCCACAGTGGAGTTTTATTGAATCCTTGGGGCCATCCAATGAAATTATACCTATGGGGCACCACCAGTAAGTTTTTTATTCCTTTTGGCGCCTACCAATTGAGAAGATTCTTGGGGCCCACCAGTCGGAATTTATTACTTGTGAGCCACCTGACTTGAGATGATACTTGGGGCCACCAAGTAAGATAATTCCGTTGGGGGCCAGCCACGTGGAGGTTTGCAAAGTGCATGGGGAGGCCGACCATGGAAATATTCTTTGGGGGCTCCCCCACCAGTTGGAGAATATTACCCTGGAGGCCCCCCATGATAGAGAGGAATTCTAGTGCCCCCCAGTGAGATGAATCCCTAGGGGCCGCACCAGTGGAAAAAGACAAAAGATTTTTCCTGGGGCCCACCAGTGGAAGATTATTTCTGGCCCCAACCAATGGAAGTTCTATAAATCATAGGCCCACCCCAGTGAGATGTTTTCCTATTTTGGGGGCCAAAAAACCCGCCCCCCAACAAAAAAAAAAAAAGTTTTTGGATGGGGGAAAAAAGAAGAATCATGGTGGCCCCCACCATGGGAAGGTGGATTTTTGAGCCCCTACCAGTGTGAGTTTCTTTGATTCTTTGGCAACCCAACCAAGAAAAGGAAGGTGGATAATAATTGATGCCACCATTGGAAAATGTTTGGAATCTTGGACCCACCAACCATCGGTGAGGTGGATAATTGGCCACCCAAAAACAGCTACTGTACATTAACTACCCACACTATCTCAGCCCTCACCATGCCCACCCATTCTTTGTCCATCTCCTTTCCTTCTGGCCTTCTCCCCCACCCATGCCCAGGGGCCCTCCTAGGTATTTTTCGGAACCTTGCTACCCCTGTTGCCCAAGTTTGTCCGGCCTGAAAATAAACGGTTCAAGCCTTTCTCACATTTTAATAAATCTCTGCTTGCTTGTCCAACCCAAGACCTGAAAACACCCTTTAAAATGCAAGAGGCTAAAAACCCAGAACGAACACACAGTCTTAAGGGGCGTTGCTACCAATGGAAATTTCTCGAGCTTACTTTTAACACATCACCACTCCCTCTTATGTTTTTTCCTTGATGTTTTGTAATTTGCATGCGTTCCCCCCAGTGCAGGAGTGAAAAATGTTATCTAGTCATTTTTTAGATACAGAGGTAATTGGTGTGACCCAAATACAATGTTTGGGAACTCTCAACTACAAGAATTTCAGTTTCAGGACCGGGCTTTTCCATACCAATCAGCAGGCAAAGAATACCAAGGGCGTCAAGCCAATATGGGCTGCAAGGAAGGGACACAGGATGGCCCAGTCCCTAGCCCCCCATAGTGAAACACCCACCCAGAAATCCGGGTGGACCCCTGCAAAACCCTCCCCCTCAGTAATTGCGCTCCACCCATTGCAGTTGTCAGTGGTAAAAAAAAAAAGGTAGACACCAATCATGGGCTAGTAAAGTACTATGAAATGTGGCATATCTTGTGGAAAATTGCAGAGGGGTATTATGTTACAGACACACTGATATGGCAAGTAAATCCTGTGAGAAAGTTAGTACGTCCTTATTTAAGTAAAGGCATGATTTGAACAGTAATGATATTGAGTAGTGTTAAAACAATTTGAGTGTTTTTTTCGTAAGTTTTTAATTTGTTGCTAATAAATGTAAGCTCTATAGGCGATAATTAACTATGGGAAAGTTTTATTATGATTGTTATGTATGTTGTTCCATTTGCCTGAATGGGTACTATATTATTAATGGACAACTAACTGGCAGAAAGAAGCTAACTACTGGAAAATTATGTATGTCTTTGTCCCCAAGTATTTACCCCCCTGACCCAGCTAATTATTGTGGGCAACGTAAATGCTGTAAATAATACAGTATGAGGCCAATACAATGTGCGGTAAACTAATTTGCTTGATTGGCTTTTAATCCACTTAATGTGCCCGCCCAGTTTATTAAAAGCTGGCAACTAAAATATGCTTGTATTAAACAGTAATGAACATTACAAAGGCGATATAATGTGCTCGAATTCTGTAAATGTCTATAATGTACGCCATGTTATGTAGTAATGTGGTCACATCGTTAATGCTTGGTATAAACATATGACATTTACATAGGCGGTACCTTATGTGCTGATGCTGTATGTCTGTAATGGCCCCTGTTTTTTATTAGAAAAAGCTTTGCCTTGCACTATATGCTGTTAAATATAAAAGAGTAAAAGTATCCATTACAAGGCCGATAATTATGTGCTTGACAATCTGTAATTGACTAAAATGGTTCCGGCCATGTTTTTGTATTATATGCAAACTGAAAAGCCTGGTAAATTATTAACAGACAAAGAACATTACAATGTCCATTAAATATGCGTTGACCCCCTGAGTGGCCTGGTTTATGTCAATATGAGCCCGCCCTTTTGTAGGGGGGGGCTTATTTTTTTTTTTTTAAATTATACAAGGGGCCACTGTAATGTCTTGGTATAATACAGTATTAGTCAAATTTTTACATGGCATATTATGTTTGCCTGATCTGCCTGGGGGGGGGGTAAAAAAAAAAAAAATGTTTTTACCCCCCCCCCTTTTTTACATATTTAGAGCGCCTGTTTTAATATTATAATGGGCAACTTTAATGCTGGTATTAAATCACAAACAAAAGAAAAAAATCATTTTTAACAATGGGCCAGTATTAATGTGCTGAGTGCTGTAACATAATGTGGCGACCCGTTTATAAGTAATATGGGCAATGTCATGCTGGTATTATACAAAATGAAAAAACAATTACATGGCGATATTAAAGTTGCTTTGAAATTTCCTGTAGTCCTATAATGGTGCGCCCCCAGTACTAATATTTAGTATGCCGGGCACAAAATCTGTATTAACACAGTAAGAGAGTTTATACATGGCAAGTGTATAATGTTTTTGGCACCCAACATACCCGCTTCAGGAGAAAAAGGGCTTTTTTTATACCATATAAGCGTTTCACCCTGGCTCCCTCCACAGACTAGTAATTTCCAACCCCTAATATACAGTTTTTTTTTATAAACCCCTAATTCCAACTCTAAAGTAGGGGGCATACCACTGAGAGGGGCCAGAGAATTTAGATATTGCTAGATAATAGGAATCAATACTGCCAAATATAAACAACTACTTAGTCGGCTTGGTTTATCCCTTCCACTGTTGAATACCAGTAGCACATAGTTCTCCCTCACCCCCCATCCCTGCGTATCTGTTAATATTTGTACGGCCGCCTAATTACGTGGGGGACAAAGGTTTCGGCTGAATAATTTGGTTTGTTGACATATCCCAAAACAGCCCGTTTCCATCCCCATCCCGCAGCTCTCTTACTCCATTACATCAAGACAAATTTTGGATTACGATCAGGTTTTTCCGAAACATGTTCCCGCACAATTTCAAAGAAAAACATTTTAAGAGACATACTGTAACGAGAAAGAACACACAAAATATCCGAAACTTACACTCTCAAAACAGGGCCCTAAACAAAACAGAGGTTTATTCCCCCATTTCCAGAAAGGATCACCCGAAGGTCAGGATCCCGGAAAAAAAAAAAAAGGCCCCCCCCCAACGATTACTAATGAAGCAAAATATAATATAATAAATTTCCAATATAAAAGTATAAAACAACTAATAAACATATGTAAAATATAACCAACTATAATATAATTGCAGTAACAAAATAAACCATATAATGTTTAGCAAACCTATAATAAAGTATATTCAACCCCCTTTATAATATAAACGTGAATGTTTAAAATACACACTGTAATAATCTGTAGTATAAAAATAAACAATAACCGAATCTGTACCACATTATTATAAAAATTATAAACATGAGTAATAAAAAACCGCAACAGATAATATAAATTCGTATGTTTAAAATAACATCTAAATGTATAACAACAATAAATTACAAATCTAATAAAACATGAAGTAATACAACCAAACTGTAAACATATTTACCTAATAATATAAAACATAAATATAATGCTTAACAAATTACCAAAAAGTTCATAACTATAACATAACAAACACAAACTTATAATGTAATGCAGATTTGATCAAGAATGTTAATTTTCCACATCCCCCCAGCCATCCATGTATGGGCATGTAGGAAGCTGGGAAAGATCTTCAAAGGCAGTCCCAACTTAAATAATTAGTATAAAAAAAAATGACCACCTTTTCACAACGCGATGCCCACGCACCTCATCGGGGGTCCACAATGTAACATTACAACGTTTTAAATGAAATCTGATAAACTATAAATATAGCAAAAGTCTACATTTCTTAAGGGGGGATTTAATTTTCCCCCCCCCCTTAAAAAAAAAAAAACAAAAACACCTAGTAAATACAATATAACAAACCTGTAAAATAAAAAATGATTATAATATTTTTCATATTTTTGGGGATCAAGGGAATGAAAAAAAATTCTATCCAGTCCCATCAATTCCATCTGTATGGGGCAATGTCGTGGCTTGGCTCACTGATCTCAAAAGCATTTTCCATCACATATGGACATTGTATTGGTAATAAAAAAAAACGGACAAACGCAATTTTTTTCAAACCCCTATGCTGGCAAAACCTTAACCGGGTCCACAATGTAATTAAACCTGTTTAAATCTAATTATAGATAAAAACTAATAATAAAAAACAGCCAAAGTTATAATGAATCTAACAAACTAGTAATATAATTTATAAAAAACAAAAAACCCTTAAAAAAAAAATTTAAATTAAAATTAAAAAAAAAAAAAAAAAAAAAAAAAAAATATTAATTGGGTTTTTAAAAATTTTATAAAAAAAAACATTAAACAAAAAAACAAAAATATAACAAACTATAAATTGTATTCCAATTTGGGAAAATTCAAGGAATTAAATTTTCCACAGTTCATCTAACAATGTAAATGGGCAAATGTTTGGAGCTGGATAACAAATCTCCAAAGACCATATCCCAATCTTAATGGACCATTTTATTAGTAAAATAAAAAAAAAAAATGGACAACCCCATTTCACCGCGAAATTGATGCCACCACAATCGGACCACAAATGTTTAAATGAAAACTTGTAAAACTATAAATATGAATAAACTAGAAATATAAAATATAGCAAGCTGTAAATGAAAAATAAACAGATTTAGAATATAAACAAACTGTAATATAACCATGATAATAAGTATAATGTACCTGTAGATTCTAGGACAAGGGAAAAGTAACTTCCACAGTCCGCTAGCAGGGATCAGAGTAAAAATTAGTGGATGCCTGGAATCAAGGAATCTTCCCCAAGGCAAATTACAACACAGACGGACATTTAAAATATTGAAATAAAAAAAAAAATGGGAACAACGCATATTACATGCATACTTGGTGGCTTCATCTGTTTTATTTTCCCCATAATATAATAAAAAAATAAATAATACTAAAAATAATATAAAACCGAATAATATACAAAGTATAAAAATAATGTAACAAAACTCAATTAGAAGTAACAAAATTTAAAATAAATAACATGACCGAATGTCCTGAAAGATTTAGAAACACAAAGGAATTAGTAATTTTCTACAAGTTTTTGGAGAAAAGTGGGTCCTGGGATCAAAGGAACCCTTTATAAATATTTTTTATAATAAAAAATTCAAAAAAAACAGATTATATTGTAGCATGCCCTTAATTTCATATAAGCAAATTTATAACAAACTGTAAAAATCTAACATAATGTAATGTAGACTATTATATAGCAAACTATAATAAAAAGATGTAATAAGCTATAACATAACAATGTAACAATGACAAGCTATAATATAATATACATACTAATGTATTTCTGGAATATTACCTTTAAAATTATTATGCGTCATGCTTCCATCTCCTCGAACCTTCCAAACTACCACATAACACAATGTTGCCCAGTTATTGCCTGGAAGTAGTCCCACTTTTGGTTTTGTTTTCACAATCTCTTGCCCTTTGCTGTCCCAGTTACTAGAAGTAGGTTAAACAAGCAAACAATCGGGTCCCAGTGCTCACTGAAAAGTGGGACAGTAAATCAAGAGCTAAACTTGATTATAATTAACTAATCAACATACAGAAGTGATACAGGAAAAAAAACTCCCCAACAAAAATAACCGCGTTTTCCACCCTTCACTGGCCCGCTACTTCACGGCTGTAAAACACCAAAAAGCCGGGAATACTTACGATTTAAGAGTACAAGCAAGGTTATGTTGATTCACTTGGCCGACACATCATCCATACAAACAACTGAAGTGAAAAAAAAAACCCATTATAATTCTAATGGTAAAGCAAAGCTTAGAAAAGAAGAAAAAAATAATTTTGTCCAATCGAAAAACAGGAAGCGACAAGCCCCATGCTATTCAATGGAGGGGAGGGAAGCCTGACATTTGGCCTAAATAAACCCTCCCAAATACAATTATAATCTGACCAAACCCACCACTAATGGTTTTTTATGTTCTTATGGAAACAAAATAAAAAAAGCATGATAGGTTATTTGGAAAAACCCTTCTGTACAATTAAACAAGCCGACGCGTTTCCATGCTATTCTGTGGGAACGAAAGTAGAAAAATGATTGGCTGAATACGATTCAATAGATTACAGCGACAAAAACCCCAGGTATTTGAAAAAAATGGAACTAATAGACCTTTTTCATCAGCTCGCGTCGTTTGTTATTGTGAATTCCCTTATTTCTATTTACTAATTTATTTCTTCCGCTTATAATTCTATTGAATACTAAATTTAGCCATCAGTCTCCCTCTATTGTTTCCCCAATTTGAAATATATGGACTTGATAATCCAAATCCTAATCAGAACGAAAACCGCCAATCAGTTTTTTACTTCTGTTTCCATTGAATAGTATGGTGATTCTATTGGACGAAACTATCCTATCTTCTTTCAAGCTTTGCTCCCATAGAATATAATGGGTAAAAATAGCGTCCGCATCCAACTCCCTGAATGGATCGAAACTGTGTTCCCAGCTAACCAACACCCAACTGCTTAAACTGTTCAATTACGAATATCCTCCCTGCTTTTGTAGCAAACCACTCCTGAAAGTAGCCGCCGGTTGAGGCGTGGAAAGCAATTGTGTTCAGTCTCAAATATGTTAAAAAATTTGATTTTAATAAATTAAGATTCGCCCTTTATACTTCCTCTATGTGGGAGCGCTTTTCAGCGAGTGCCGGGAGCCGATCGTTTGCCTGGCTAACCTGTTGTTCCCGATTACCGCAATCGAGCAGCTTTGGAGAGGATCCGCAGTGTCTATTTGATGCTGAGTAGTTATAAACGCTGACATGTGTTGTGCCTCCCAATATTTGAGCAGTGTGTTAACACTGTGTTAATTCATGTCAACCTCCATTATTGGACGTACTACACCATAAGGCTCTGTCTACCCTGCAGTGGACAAAAATGATCAGAAAAACAAATCCTAAAAAACGGAGTTCTTTGTCTCCTGCCTGTCAAAAGCTGCTGAAAAAACAGCCAATTTTTGCTGCGATTTGCGTTTTTTGGGCCGTATTTTGTTTGTCTTCAAATCTGTTTTTTAATGTCCGCATAAATCAAGCCATTGGATATAACTCTGCCCTACAAAAGGGGATATAAACCACATTACTGCATTTATATAGAACCTTGTAGTCGTTTTATGGATTTTGGCGCTAATACAACAATCCCGCATTTGTTGCTAAAAATACTTTTTTTTTTTTTTTTTACAGATTTTGCCCCTAAAGTCCATTTTTTTTTTACAGATTTTGGTGCCAATAAAGTTATATCGCTTTTGCCGCTAAAAATCAGTTTTTTTACAGAGTTTGGCGCTAAAATACTTTTTTTTTTTACGGATTTTGACGCTAATATGCCTTTTTCACATGGATTTTGGCGCAAATAAATTTACCTCGCTAAAAATATGGTTTTGCCGCTAAAATACTTTTTTTTTTTTTTAAACAGATTTTGGTGCTAAGATACGTGTTTTTACAGATTTTGCCGCTAATAATGTTATCTCACTTTTGCTGCTAAAAATCCGGCTTTTTACGGATTTTGGAGCTGATAAATTTATCTCTGAATTCTGTAAAACGAAAATGGATTTTAACGCCTAAATCCGATAATAAGAACGGACTTTTAGCGACAAAAACGAGATAACTTTATTAGTGCCATTTTTTTTTTTTAAGTATTTATGTTGACAAAAGAGAGATACATTTATTAGCGCCAAAATCCGTAGAAAAAGTTTTTTGAACAAAAGCGAGAAAACTTTAATAGCGCCAAAAACCCTTTTAAAAAAAAGTATTCCTCCAAAAATCGGGGAAAAAAAAAAAAAAGTTTTTTTGGGATCAAAAGTGAGAAAAAGTTTTTAGTCCAAATCTCCCAAGAAATGGAAATTGTGCCAAAAATCTGAAAAAAAAAATAAAAAAAAAAAAAAAAAATTCCGGTCAGAAGGGGAGAGAACTTTACTAGCGAAAAAATTGTGAATTGTGCACAAAAATTTTTGCATGATCGAGGCCGTCGGCACTTGTTGAGAATCGATAAGGTATAACCTGTGGTAACACCCACTATAAGGGGGACTAGTCTTCTGGGTAGGTTTTCAATGAAAAAAGGTGCCAAAAAACGTCTGGTGCTTTCCATAGACTCCCATAGTAAAATTTCTGCCCGGCTCTCTCACAGGACAGTGAAACATAAAGTACAATTTAATATAGTTGCGCTATTTTGTATTATCAGGTCTTTTACTCCACTCACATCCAAAGCTGCTTCCACAATGGATCACACGGTCATCGTTGGGAAAAAACTTTTTTTCTTTTCCTGTAAAACCAAAATGTATGGAGTTTTCTGAAATCCGCAAAAAATATCAGCAGTTTTGGAATGCCTCTGGGGGGGGACTGGGTAAAAAAATTGCAAATTCGCTTGAATGAAGTGACTGAGATGCGCTTTGTTTTTGCAGATATCGATGAATGCGTGCTCAGGACTCACACCTGCTGGAACGATTCGGCCTGCGTCAACCTACTAGGGGATTTGGGCTGTTTTTTGTCTCGGGGGGCCCTCATGTACGGGAGGGCTGTCCCCTTTTAAGGGGCCCGAAACGCAAGGCCAAGTGTGGACCCTAAAAGAAGGGCAATGTTCTGTGTGTTTTGCAAGGGGGAAAACCAAAAAGACCAAGTGATTGAAGTATTTTTCAATGCTTGTTTCCCCTTTTAAAAGGCCCCTTTTGCCTTCCTGCGGTCTGTTATGAAACCCTTGTGTTCCCTGTGATATAACAATCCTCAAGGATCTTCTCTTATATCTCTGTTTTGGGCGGTTCCTCTGTTATTCTTCCTGGAAATGTATGACTTAATCTGTCAAATGGGTGTTACCCATTGGGGGTGTGTCCTGCACAGTCTGGCCTTGTCCAATCGTGTGAAGTGTGTGCAGGGGACCGACCCCTGGGGTTTTGCGGTGTGTTAGCAGAACTAAAGGGGGGTTTTCACAGGGTGATGTCCTATTTGCACGGGGCCCATTTCATTGGTTTGTCCCTTTTTAATGAATGGCGAGAACCTGAACATGGATGTGCTTGACAAAACTGCTGCAAAGAAGTGGAAGATGGACACCTGCCCTTGGCTTGTGCAGTCACCCTTTAGTAGTGCTAGTTGTTTTGCCAAGTTTTATCAATACAGGTTGTGGATACAGCTTTAACCCGAACGCCTGAAAAGTCGTTAATGACCGGAACATTTTTTAGTTTTTGCCTCCTTGCGTTCCAACAGTTGTAATTTTTTATTTTTTCAATGACGCAGTTGGTTGAGGCCTCGTTTTGTTTGAGACGAGTTGTACTTTATGGGGGAATAGTTAAAGTTGACTTATAAATAATTGCAGAAATTTTTTAAAATTTTTTTACATTTTCTTTTTTTTTTTTTAAATCTTTTTTTTTTTTTTCCCCATTCACTTTTCCCAATTTAAATAACTTTTTTAAGTTTAATTTTTACAGTTTAAATTAGGGTTTTTTTTGGGGGTTTACCTAATTTTGTGTAGGTTTTTTTCGTGTGTGAAAATGTACGCAAAATTTAATTTTTTTCTTATTAAATTTTTTTATTTTTTAATTTAATTTTTAATATTTTTTTATTTATTTTTTTACCCCTTATTTTTATTTTTTTTTTAACTTTTTTAAAAAACCCCCATGAAGGGGAAACTGGGTTACTTTTTTTTTTTTTTTTTTTTTACATTTAGTAATTTAAAAGGCATATTCATAAATGCAAAATACATTAAAATCTGTTTCCCAGTCTGACACGGGAAAAGTAAAACAGGGAGTCAAGGGGTCCCCTTTATTCACTGGTTTGGGTTTACCCCAGACACGCTGGGGCTACTCTAGTTCCCCGGGGTGACTGTGCAGGGGTTTTCCCCGGTCTCTTTTCGGGTCATTGGGTTTTCCCGATCCCCCCCGACAGAGCAGGGAAAAACCCTTTTTGTTGGCCTGGGGTGCCCAAAACCAGGGCAACCCAAAGGGGTTTAAAAACCCCAAGGGAACCGGGTTTTTCCCCCGCTCCCCGGTGCCCCGCAGGAGCTGGTTTGGGACCAGGCAGACTCCGATGTCGCAAAAGAGGTTCAAAAGACGGTGGGGGGTTTTTTAAAGGGAGTTAAAAAAAGGGCCCGGGTCAATAAGGATATAACACAATTTTTTTTTAACATAAAATTTAAATCAATCAAAAAAAATTGGATAAATATAAGTCATAAAAAATAAACGGGTTTTACAGGAAATTTTTGTGTTTATGGGGGGGCATTTTTTGCTAAATATTTAATTACAAAGGTTAAATATTACAACCTTCACCTGGGAGCTTCCATCACCCCGTCCTTTAAATCTTCAGCCAGAAAAGGGCAAAAATGGCGAAAAACCCGGGGGGGACCCCCAAGGGAGACCAACACCAATGTGAGGCCCCTAACACTGGGTAAAAGGGAGTTTCTGAAAAACCCAATTTTTCCCCTCTGGCTCTTGAAATTTCTTACATTTTTGGGCAGGCAAAACCCCTTTTTGGGTTTTTGGGCGTCTGCTAAGGCACAGAGGTCTTTTGAAATGACCTCAATCTGTACCATGGAGGGGCCCGCCCCCCAAAGTCAAGATAAGGAAATAAAAAAATCATTCCGAAACCCAAAGACGAACCCCCCCCCCAAATTAGATCGGAAATTAAACCCCTCAAAAAAAAAAAAAATTTATTACCTCTTCTTTTTTTTCCCCTTTTTGGTTTTCTAAAACCCAAAATTTTTTTTTTTATTTTTCCACCTAAAAAGACATTTGGGGGCTTTTTTTTTTGCGGGAAAAAAGTTTAACTTTCCAGGGGTTTTGTCATTCAAAATGCCCTTTAGAAAAAAATCCCCCCGGGGGAAAAACCGAAAAAATTTCAAAGGGGGACAAAGGGGGAAAAAAAAAGGTACTTGTGCCATGTTTGCGAAAAGTTTTTTTTTTTTGCCCCGTTAAATCTTCGGTATAAAAAATGTTTTTCTGATTTTTAAAAAGGTTTAAAGTGCACCTTCAAAAACCAAAAACTTTATAGGGTTTCCGTTATTTTTTGGGGGGTGGCGAAAAAAAAATTCCCCAAAAATTTTTTTTTTTGAAATTTGCGCCACAGCACCTTTTTGGGTGCGACCAAAAAAAACTTTTTTGTACTAAAAAACCTTTAAGGGACTTCATTGAGGCGGCATTGTTTGCGGGGTTTGAAGGTTTAATTTTTTTTAATTGCAAACCAGTATGGAAGCAGGAAACTTTTTTGATCATTTTTATTCCAATTTGTATAGGACTTTGGAATTCCCAAAAAAAAAATTTCCCAATTTTGGCTTTTTTAAAATTTTTTTTTCTTCTACGGTGTTAAATTCCCCACAACTTTTTCGGACGGGGGCGTTTCCAAAATATTTGTACTTTTTTATTATTTTATTTCTTTTATTTGTAAAATGGCGAAAAGGGGGTGATTTGAACTTTTAATACTTTTACATTTTTTTAGACTTTAAAACTTTTTTATTTTTTTATTTACTTTAACATTGAGTCCCCCTATGGCGCTTCACCACTAGGGGACACAATCGTTAATACAGCCTAATGCATTGCATAGACAATGCATTAGGGTGTACCAAGATGGCGGTTCCCCCACTTCCTGCCTGGGGCCGGAAGTGGGGCAAACGAGAACATGGCAGTGATGGGAGTCCAGGCATCGGATCCCCACAGTTATGCTGCGGGGACTCCGATTGGAGTGAAGAACGGTGCGCGGCACCGTTTTTCATTCTTTTAGACGCCGCGGCCATCTTTGCCGCAGTGTATAAGGGGTTAAACAGCACGGGCGGGTGACGCCCCCCCCCCCCCCATGCTGTAACCGCTGGGTGTTAGCTGTAATTAGCCACTAACACCTGGCGGCTGTGTAACAGGGTCACGCTGCAATCCCCCTGCACGACTCCTTAATGCCACCAGGACGTACCCATATGTCCAGATTGGTTAAGAGGTTAAGCAACTGAAGTCTGCAGGCTTGAGAAATAAACAGAGATATGTGATTATAGCTTGTGATAAAAAAAATGGAGATTATGACATCAAATAGTCACAAATGTCACTAGCACTACACTAGTCAACACCTGCATAACCCCATACCGATAGGGTCTAGCACTGACATGCCTCCCATACCTTATAAGAAGAGAGGGCAATCTGACCCCTCTTGCAACAGCTTTTCGGGTGGGTTTTGGGCTCAGGCTGATCCGGGGCCATCTTCTTTATGGCATAGGCTGCCTCTATGGAACTTGTTCTTTTGAGCGTCTAATGAACCCAAGTTAGACCAACTTTATATCATGTCTTTGGTCGTATTCATTTTGATACCATGAATAAGATTTGCCAATATATACGGTGATGGAGCCATAGAAGTCTACAGGACAAACATGGTCTCTATGGACTATATTTCCCAATGGTATACACTTTGGTGGTCGACCATACTTCAGTGTCTGATACATAAAGCATATACATTTGGATATTAGAGCAAATACAATCCATTAAGAGACAACATTTGCCCTATAGTTGTATGTGGTTCCACCGGAGTATATATTAGCAAAAAAAAATTTAAGATATCCTAATGTGTACCACCAACAGAGGCCAAAAACGCGATGTAAATGGGGTCTAACTCAGGTTTACTAGATGCTTTAAAAAACCTCTTTGACCTCCATTGGTGGTGCTCATTGGGATAGCTTAGAAAAGATATGCTAATACCCCAGTGGAGCTATAGGGGTCTATAGAGCCTATGTGGTCCTCTTTTGGACTATATTAGTTCTGTTTCCTAAATGTACATATATTCTGTGATGATGGTAGACCACAGTATTGTGTCCAGTACATTTATCATATATATTTGGCAATTAGAACAAATATTGTCCAGAAGGGACCATGTTTGCCTTATAGATCCCTATGGCTCTGCTGTGGTACATACCGGCATACATTTCTGAAGGTATCCCATTGCATACCACCAGCGGAGGCCAAAGATGTGATGTGAATGGGAATCAACTAGGATTCACTAGATGCTTAGAAGAACGCCATTGGCCTCCATTGGCATACCATGAAAAATGCTATTACAGTGTATACCTCGATGGAGCCATTGGAGTCTACTGGACATTGTGGTCTCTTTGGGACTATATTTGCTCTATTTCCCGATGATATACACTTTATGTACTGAAGGTAGACCATGCTTTTGTGTCCGATACAAGTATAGACCTTTGGGAATTAGAGCAAATATAATCCAAATAGATCACATTTGCCCTACAGATGTCTGTGATTCCACCAGGGTGTATATTAGCATACTTTTTTAAGGTATCCCAATTTACGCCATCAATGGAGGCCAAAATCGAGATGTAAATGGAGTCTAACTGGGGCTCACTAGATGCTTCAAAGAAGGTCTTTGGGCTCTATTGGCGGTGATCATTGGGCTACCATGAAAATGTATGCCAACATGTCAACCGGTCTAAAGAGCAAACGTGGTCCCTTTTGTACTATATTTGTTCTAATACAATATATAAAGTGTATACCATCACAAAATAAAGCTAATATCGTCCCAAAGAGACCAAGTCTGTACTGTGGACCTCAATGACTTCATTGTGTTATATATGGGCATACCTTATTCATGGTGACCCAATGATTACCACCGATGGAGGCAAAGACGTTATGTGAATGGGGTCTAACCGGGGATCACTAGATGTTTGTCCTGTAGACACCTTTCCCGACCGAGGGAGGCCAAAAACATGTTGTGAACGGGGCCTTAAACAAGCGATGACGAGGATTTACTGCAGGTGCCGAGTCTCGGGATGAAGTCATCTGTCAAGTTTCCGCTATGTTTGCACATGACTTACGATAACTCTATATCTGCTCCTGCTGTAAATGTGAATATGTAATCATCCGGAGAATTAAATGGGATATGGAAATGCAGAGCACATTGGCGCCGACACCTGCGGCGGCGTTTTCGGCACATTACTTTGGGGTGTCTGTTTCAGAAGAAGCAAATCTCCAACCTGGAATCATTTGTAAGTGACACTTTACAGATTAGTTTCAAATGCAGCTTTCTATTTTGGAGTTAACAACACAGCGGTGTGAACGAGGGCGGCGGAGAACCGGCGAAGGAGATGCAAGTTAAAAATACTCTCTGAGCTGAAGTTTACTGGGGAGCCAGGACTGCCATAGTGACATTTCATACCTGGCATGATCTCTACTGGAAAGTGCATCAGTGCATAAGGTGGAGTCAGACTGGGGTTCTTGGGGCCCCCCCAGAAGAGTTGATTCTTGGGGCCACCAGTAGATGTGATTCTTGGGGCCCACCAGTGGAGTTGATTCTTGGGGCTCCACCAGTGGAGTTGATTCTTGGGGCTCCCCCGTGGAGTTAATTCTTGGGGCTCCACCAGTGGAGTTGATTCTTGGGGCCACCAGTGGAGTTGATTCTTGGGGCCACCAGTGCAGATGATTCTTGGGGCCCCCCCCAGAAGAGTTGATTATTGTGGCCACCAGTAGATGTGATTCTTGGGGTCCACCAGTGGAGTTGGTTCTTGGGGCTCCACCGGGGGAGTTGATTCTTGGGGCTTACCAGTGGAGTTGATTCTTGGGGCTCACCAGTGGAGTTGATTCTTGGGGCCCACCAGTGGAGTTGATTCTTGGGGCCACCAGTGGAGCCGATTTTTGGGGCCACCAGTGGAGTTGATTCTTGGGGCCCACCAGTGGAGATAGTTCTTGGGGCCCACCAGTGGAGGTGATTCTTGGGGCTCACCAGTGCAGATGATTCTTGGTGCCACCAGTGGAGCCGATTCTTGGGGCCACCAGTGGAGCCGATTCTTGGTGCCACCAGTGGAGCCGATTCTTGGGGCCCCAGAGTGGAGCTGCCTCTTGGGACCCACCAGTGGAGCTGGGTCTTGGGACCCACCATACATCAACTATACATGACTCTAGCATTCTGCCTTTCTCCCTAAAAAGCAGCTACAGGCCTACTGTACCCAGGAGCCCACTGGGGGACTCCCTTGAGAGCCAGTCCGAGCCTGCCATAGAGGTTAGTAGGATATGGAGATAATAGAAGGCTTGTTTAGGACCTTTTACCCCTGTTAAGCAGAGATCATTGCAAACACCTGCTCTAGTTTTGGAGAACCATGTGATGCACAATGCTACCATGTAATACTTCTGCCAAGTGATTCCCATGGGGTCACCAAGGGACCATTTGGCAAGATAAGGGCTGGGCATTTAAAGTTAATAGCCCTTTAACAAAGACCTTCTCTAGTTTTGGAGAAACAAATGCATCTGAAGTAAATGGCGAACATTATGAGGCACAAATCGCACCATGTTATACTTCAGGTCGATCAGCTTCCATGGGGTCACCAGGGGTCCTGCTGGCAAGATGAAGGAAAACCCAAAGTGGACAACCTTTAACAGAGATATTCGTGTAGTTACATCTTATTCAGATGTATTATATATGTATCATAATTTGGACAACAACAAATTAAACTTTAAATGGGAACTGGCTGTGCACGTGGAGTACAATAAAGTTGAATGTCTAAGATTCTTGAAGGGGGCGTCTCCCTATTATTGTAGGTTTACATTTCTGGTGATCTGGTTGTGTTGGCTCAAAAATACAGTATGATCCAAAGATTCAACAGATCTGGTGTTGGGCACCATTTTAGATTGTAAAGTGCCAGAGGGGGCACCATGTACAACAAATCTGTTGTGATCAGGGAATCAGGAGGGATTTCCATTGTATATTTGTATTCTTCTTTCTCTGTTTGTTTGGAGTAGTTGTAAGGCAACTGTTTATGTTCTTAGAATATCAAGTGACCATGTTGCACAGCCTTGGCTCTTTGAGTGAAATGGCTAATTGCTAGCATCTCTCTAAAACTTCATGGTTTCGCAGCATGATTGATTGTTGATAAGAAAGCTTTGTCCACTTGTGTCTTTGTCTTGTCTTTTGTCCAGTTTTCAATTTCTTTAATGTGTCCTGTTGTGTCAAGTTCTAGAGTCATTGCTTAGTCTGAGAGATTGTTCTGTCTTAAGAGTTTGTCTAGTAAATCTGCTGTGTGTTTGTATTCAGCTCTATCTTGCTTCTTATCCAGCCAAGCCTTGCTCTGTGAGAGTTTGTTGTGGTCTTTGAGAATATCACTTTTTGTGTTTGTGTAGTTTTCTGCTGGCCTCTGCTTAAGGAGTCTCTGGACCGCAGAGCAACGTGCTGTGTCAGGGTAAGTTGTAGCTTAGGGATATCCTTAGGGTTAGTTTTAGGGATAGAAAAGGGTCTGACGGACCTTGGTGTCAGGGTCAGATTCAGCTGAATATTTAGGGGCAGTTAGGTCTTAGGATCAATTATATATTAGTGTTTTCCGTCTGGATTAATTGTCACATGGCATAACCATCAACCAAGTTTTTGCCATCATCTACCTTGCTGTCTGTCCACTAAAGGAGTGTTCCCATCATGTCTGTGCATGACTCTCCATTCTGTTCTATGGGAGTTCCCAATACAGGGAAGCACTGCATTCTCCATTCTGTTACATGATAATTCCTGGTACAGGGGAGCGTAATGTTCTCCATTCTGTCCTATGGGACTTTTCAGTAAGGGGGAGCGCTGTGTTCTCCATTCTGTTCTATGGGAGTTCTCAGTACAGGGGAGCTCTGTTTACTCCATTCTGTTCTATTCGGGTTCCCAGTTCAGGGAACTCAGTTGTGTTCTCCATTCTGTTCTATGGAAGATCCCAGTACAGGGGAGCGCTGTGTTCTCCATTCTGTTCTATGGGAGTTCCCAGTTCAGGGGAGAGCTGTGTTCTCCATTTTGTTCTATGGGAGTTCCCATTACAGGGTAGCTCTGAGTTCTCCATTCTCCTACATGTGAGTTCCCTATTAAGGGGAGCTCTGTGTTCTCCATTCTGTTCTATGGGAGTTACCAGTACTGGGGAGCGCTGTGTTCTCCATTCTGTTCTATGGGAGTTCCCCGTACAGGGGAGCGCCCGTGTTTTCCCTTTTGTTCTATGGGAGTTCCCAAATAAGGGGAGCGCTGTGTTCTCTCCATTTTCTGTTCTATCCCGCGGGAGGCGGTTTCCATCTGTCAAGGGATTCTCAAACTGTGTTTTTCCATTCTGTTCTATGGGAGTTCCCAGCACAGGGCAGCGCTGTGTTCTCCATTCTGTTCTATGGGAGTACCTAGTACAGGGGAGCGGTGTGTTTAGCTGTACTCCAAACTCCCATAGAACAGAATAGAGATTCATGCACAAACGCTACTGGCTCTTTGTTCTGAGATGACACTTAAGGGGGGCCCTTTCCAGAGTTAGATGCGGGTCCGACCTCTGGGATCTACACCTATCACACTTTGATGGTGTATCATCTCAAATTGCCATTAAAGTGCAAGGTGGTAACACCACTTTCATGAACCAAAAGTGATTCCATCTAGATTGTAGTTGATATCGGCTTTGCATTATGATTGCATGTGACCGCTGGTTCACTCCCCTGTATAGTTCGGTTGGAGTCCTGAGTCCACCATCGTGGCTCCACATAGCTACAACCCTTAGAACATGCGGATGTAATATCCCATCAAAGTGTTTTCAATGGCGTTTATTTAAAGGACAGGTCTTCCAGAGCGACAGATGCTCATTGTGACTACTCCGGTCAAAATGTGATTGTCCGCGTAATGCAAAATAGGATGAGTTCTTCAAAGTGAGAGATGCTCTTTGCAACTCTTCTGGTCAAGATCTGATAGTCTATGTAGTGCAGGACAGGACGGGACAAGTCCTCCAGAGCGAGAGACACTCTTTGTAACTACTCTGGTTTAAGATCTGATTATCCATGTAGTACAGGACAGGACAGGTTCTCTAGAGTGAGGGAGAGACCCTTTATAACTGTTCTGGTCCAGATATGATTGTCTGTGTAATACAGGACAGGTCCTTCAAAGTAAAGGATGCTCTTTGCAAGACTTCTGGCTAAGATTTGAGTGTCTATGTAACGCAGCCCATATCTTGATCAGAGTAGTTACAAAGAGCGTCTCTCTACATAGGACTTGTCCTGTTCTGCATTACATAGACAACCCTTTCTTGACCTGACAGGTCCTCCAAATTGAGAAACACGCTTTACAACTCTTGTGGTCAGGATATGATTGCCTATGTAGTGCACGACAGGACGGGACAAGTCCTCCAGGGCGAGAGACAGACTTTGTAACTACTCTGGTTTAAGACATGATTGTCCATGTAATGCAGGACAGGTTCTCTACAGTGAGAAAGACGCTCCTTGTAACTGCTCTGGTCCAGATCTGATTGTCTATGTAATGCAGGACAGGACAGGTCCTCCACAGAGCGAGACACTCTTTGTAACTGCTCTGGTCCAGATATGATTGTCTATGTAATGCAGGACAGGACAAGTCCTCCAGGGTGAGAGACACTCTTTGTAACTGCTCTGGTCCAGATCTGATTGTCTATGTAATGCAGGACAGGACAGGTTCTCCACAGCGAGAGACACTCCTTGTAACTGCTCTGGTCCAGATATGATTGTCTATGTCATGCAGGTCAGGACAGGTCCTCCACAGTGAAGGACGCTCTTTGCAACCACTCTCTGCTCTGGCCAAGAGATGAGGTTTCATAAAAAGGGAACCCCCGACCCTCAACATTGTTTTTCCAAAGCGAAGAACCCCTTTAATACACGGTGCATTGGTGAGAACCTCTCAATTTTTTGGGGATGTGTAAGATTCTTGCCCATAAGGGGAAATGTATTAAAGCAATACAACCACAAGTAACATGTTCAGAGGACTCCTCTTGGCAGCCAGTGCCAGCAGCATTACCTAGCAGGGGGTTTTATCCAAATTTGCCCAGTTGTCACTTAAGGTTGCATTGCTGCCCCCCAAAAAGGGCACCAAAGAGAGTCCTGCTTTGCCCCTCAGTCATACTACCATGTATCACACTTGCTCGGAGTGCTCCTTTAAGGACACACTACTTGTTATTCTCACACAGTTTGCTCCCGCCATGTCGGCTTTGGCCGGCGCAGCTTTAAGTCGTTACATTGCACCCGCACAGGCCCTGAACGCTTTTACGATTTCACAGGAGAGAGGGGCAGCGACTGCCAACGTTCACCGGGAGGACCGCTACCGCCATTAATAATGATGGAGTGTTTAGCAGTCGGGAATCAATGAGCGAGTCATTCGTAATCACCCTTATAATTTACGGCTCCTTCTTCTCCACGTTCGCCCGGTAATTTAGCTTCATAAATAAATTACACCACGCGTTTTATACCCACATCCCACTGCTAGAACATGAAAACAACAAAAAAGACCCAAACCCTGGGCGCGTCGTCCTCTCCAAATGCAGTAAATTGTATTAAATGCTTTCCAGTGCAGGCCGGCGCCGCGCGCTTTATCAGCTTTCTGTGAGGTTTTTATCGTGACGAGAGTTAATATTTTGCCGCTTATTAGCCGGAGGGGGGATGAGGACTTTGCACCTGTCGCTGCTGCAGCCTCGGTAATGACAAGTAATACCTTCACCATCATTATAGCTGTGAATATTGGAGATGATGGTAATTGAATGCACTGAGAATTGAGGGAATGTGGCAGGTAATGACTGTGGGTAGATTGCTTCAGCGCTGACCTTATTCAACCCTGCCATCTGCAGATAGACAGCGCACCATATGCCGCCCGTATTAGGAGGACAGGCGGGAGCTGGGAGATAACAGTTCAGGAATCGGCCTGAAACGCGTTGTGGGGGGGATATTATACATATATGCTCAGACGTCCTGCCAGTATGCTCCTAATTAGGAAGGCTCCAAATGAAACATGACCTTGCAATGCAACTGGATAATCAAGAAGATGTGAGTAGCAATGTAGATGGAGTCCTGGGGGGATATTCAGGATACTAGTGGCATTATCTACTATGGAGAATGGGTATATGACGATCAGAGGGCCGGTAGTGGGTAATGTACTGCTTCCTGTAACACTGCAGCCAACACTAGGGGGAGCTCTTTGCATACAGATGTATACAAATCCATGTATAAATGTGTGGGCTCCCCATAGTAGCAATGAAAGGCCGCCAGTACAAGTCACTATGTTACACTGCTGAGGGCAGTCATTTAAAGGGGTTCTCTCACTACAGGGATCACTGCTTTTTATGTTAAAGATCTTGCAAAAACAAGTCACTTTGCAATATGTGTCCATTAACAGTGTCCTACCTCTTCCTAGATATCCCCTCTTGTATGGGCTGCATCAGCTCCTCAGGTCGCTATAGCTACAGACCTGCTCAATCTCTCCTGATAGGCTGCTAGCGCTGGTCGCTATAGCTACAGACCTGCTCAATCTCTCCTGATAGGCTGCCAGCGCTGGTCGCTATAGCTACAGACCTGCTCTATCTCTCCTGATACGCTGACAGCACTGGTCGTTACAGCTACAGACCTGTTCAATTACTCCTGATAGGCTGCCACCGCTGGTCACTATAGCTACAGACCTGGCTTCTACTGCAGCCTAGTGGAAGCCAGGAAACACGCCCCTGAATTCAAAATGAAACCAGGAAAACAGGACTGAGGTAAGAAGAATCAATATAGTGAGACAACCCCTTTAATTAGAGATAATAAGATGACAATTAGGCCAGTAGAATGGAATGAGAGCACCTGGGGTTGAACACTCGCTCTGCAGTGAGTGTGTGTGATTACTAAATAGTGCAGGGACAGGGAGTAGAATGACAGCACCTGGGGTTGAACCCTTGCTCAGCAGTGAGTGTGTGTGATTACTAAGGAGTATAGAGGACGGGAGTAGAATGACAGCACCAGGGGTTGAACACTCGCTCTGCAGTGAGTGTGTATGATTACTAAATAGTACAGGGACAGGAGTAGAATGACAGCACCTGGGGTTGAACACTCGCTCAGCAGTGAGTGTGTGTGATTACTAAGGAGAACAGAGGACCGGAGTAGAATGACAGCACCTGGGGTTGAACACTCGCTCAGCAGTGAGTGTGTGTGATTACTAAGGAGTACAGAGGATGGGAGTAGAATGACAGCACATGAGTTTAAGCACTTGCTCAGCAGTGAGTGTGTGTGATTACTAAGGAGTACAGAGGACGGGAGTAGAATGACAGCACATGAGTTTAAGCACTTGCTCAGCAGTGAGTGTGTGTGATTACTAAGAAGTAGAGGACGGGAGTAGAATGACAGCACCTGGGGTTGAATACTCGCTCAGCAGTGAGTGTGTGTGATTACTAAGGAGTACAGAGGATGGGAGTATAATGACAGAACCTGGGGTTGAACACTTGATCAGCAGTGAGTGTGTGTGATTACTAAGGAGTAGAGGACGGGAGTAGAATGACAGCACCTAGGGGTTGAACACTCACTCAGCAGTAAGTGTTTGAAAACTAGG
Organism: Phyllomedusa bahiana; assembly: GCA_025379985.1. NCBI lineage: Eukaryota > Metazoa > Chordata > Amphibia > Anura > Hylidae > Phyllomedusa > Phyllomedusa bahiana. Next base: position 6,281 of record JAODAL010042456.1, on the reverse strand, counting down.
TAGAGAAGAGGCTGACAGTAGCCGTGTGAGAGGAGAGGTGATGTCTGAACATGTGCGGAGGAGCTCTCACCACTGGTCGTATCCCCTGGAGAGGAGCTGTTCATTATGGATCACTAAGGGAGCAGCTAAAACAAAAATGGTGACAATTTATTATTAGTGATGATCGGTGAAAATGTTTATTTTTTTTTTAACTTCCAAGCTTCCCACAGCAATTTTACTTAATGGCAAAACCCCTTTAATTAGAGATGTTAAGGCGACAAGGAGACCACTAGTAAAAGATGAAAGTCAATAGAATTTTTTTCGGTAGCGCTCATTCTGTTATTATTACTTATTTATTCAATTAAAACATGATGGTTGCCCCAATGGTTCGGGTAGTAGTAGAGACTTGTTCACCTGCATGATGATATCAATGAGGACTCGGGCATTGCCAAGGTGTAAAGAGGCAAATGAAGATAAGTGGGAGATCACATTCAGAGTTACATGAGGGAAAGAACATGGTTCACGGCAGCACAGAGTATTTCAGATATATGCATCAAGACCAGTTGTTTCTCTTGGACGTTACATACACCAAACTGGTCTGTGCATGGGGGGATTTGGGCCCTGTGAGAGTGAATACTAGTGGTAAAACTACCATAGAGGCAGGACAACTGACTGTCTACGGGCCAATAGTCCGGGTAGAGCTGGTAATAAACTGCTTTCTATAACATTTCCGCCAACACTAGGGGGAGCTCTTTGCATATGGATGTGTACAACTTTTATTTAATTCAATATTATATAAATCCATTTGCAATGTGTGGACCCTAGTAGTGAGGTGTAGCAACTAGAACATGCCATTGCACTGCTGAGAGTAGGACTGAGGACGGGGACTCAATTAGAGCGGATGAGAAGACAAGTGGGCCACTGGTAGAATAACAGAGTTGCCCCAATACAGTGGAGAATAAATAAAGACCTGACCAGTAATGTGATGAGGCCTGGGGCAGTGCCATGGTGCAATAAGATAAGCGGCAGATGAGAGTTACATAGTGAGAAGAGCAGGATTCACAGCTGCACAGAGTATTTCAGACATAATGTCAGACCAGTTATTTCTGTTTTATTTCACATACATTTTGGGCCTATGAAAGCCAACACTAGGGGGAGCTCTTTGCATATGAAAGCCAACACTAGGGGGAGCTCTTTGCCTATGAAAGCCAACACTATGGGGAGCTCTTTGCCTCTGAAAGCAAACACTAGTGTGAGCTCCTTGCCTATGAAAGCCAACACTATGGGGAGCTCTTTGCCTATGAAAGCCAACACTATGGGGAGCTCTTTGCCTATGAAAGCCAACACTAGGGGGAGCTCTTTGCCTATGAAAGCCAACACTAGGGGGAGCTCTTTGCCTATGAAAGCCAACACTATGGGGAGCTCTTTGCCTGTGAAAGCCAACAGTAGGGGGAGCTCTTTGCCTATGAAAGCCAACACTATGGGGAACTCTTTGCCTATGAAAGCCAACACTAGGGGGAGCTCTTTGCCTATGAAAGCCAACACTAGGGGGAGCTCTTTGCCTATGAAAGCCAACACTAGGGGGAGCTCTTTGCCTATGAAAGCCAACACTAGGGGGAGCTCTTTGCCTATGAAAGCCAACACTAGGGGGAGCTCTTTGCCTATGAAAGCCAACACTAGGGGGAGCTCTTTGCCTATGAAAGCCAACACTAGGGGGAGCTCTTTGGGTAGTTCAATACTGTATAGACCCAGATGCAGTGAGCTACCTATAGTAATGAGGGAAGGCAGCTGAGGGTAGTGATTTAAGAGATGGTGAGATGGCAGGTGGACCACTAATAGAAGGAGAGGGTTGCCCCAACAAAATGGGTAGTAGGTAGAAATGTGTCCACCTATGTGGGGAGATCAGTGAGGACTGGGGCAGTGCTATCGTGTATAGAGGAAAATGGAGATAAGTGGAAAATCACACAGAGTGAAAAGAGCCTGGTTCACAGCAGCACAGAGTATTTCATAGATGTAAGACCAATTATTTCTATTTGATGTCACATGCTTTGGACTGGTCTGTGCATGGTGGGGATCTGCTCACACCTAGTATCGGGGCTGCCTGCTGAGAGTTGTAGTTTCCCAGCAGATAATAAGCCTCCGGCTGAACAGAGTCATTAGTCACTTGTTCATCTAGACTGGTACGAGCAGCGCCTGCACCTGGAGAGAGGATAGTAAAATAATGAATCCCTATGTGCATGTTCATATGGGCGGGATTGTGCCGACGCTGCAGAAACTAAGGCGTGAGGGGAGCGACTGTGTCACCAGGAAAGCAACAAAGGATCCGGGCAGCAGGGGTAACATCACATGGCTGAAGAGCGACAAGAGCTGACGGACTGACAGGGTCCTCCCAGGGAGCAGAGCGGCCACAGGCGGCCCCCAGAGGAGGAGCTGACCGTGGGGAAGGAAACAATGTTGCAAGGATAAATTGTAACAAAGTCTAAAACGACGCTCAACTACTATAAGGGCATGTCCCCACGGTGTTTGTTAAAGGGGTTGTCTCACTACAGGGATCGCTGTAAAAACAAGTCACTTTGCAATATGTGTCCATTAACAGTGTCCTACCTATTCCTATATATCCCCTCTGGTATGGGCTGCATCAGCTCCTCAGGTTGCTATAGCTACAGACCTGTGTGATCTCTCCTGATAGGCTGCCAGCACTGATTGCTATAGCTACAGACCTGTTTGATCTCTCCTGATAGGCTGCCAGCACTGGTCACTATAGCTACAGACCTGTTCAATCTCTCCTGTTAGGCTGCTAGTGCTGGTCTGCTATAGCTACAGACCTGTTCAATCTCTCCTGATAGGCTGCCAGCACTGGTTGCTATAGCTACAGACCTGTTCAATCTCTCCTGATAGGCTGCTAGTGCTGGTCTGCTATAGCTACAGACCTGTTCTGTCTCTCCTGATAGGCTGCCAGCACTGGTCACTATAGCTACAGACCTGTTTGATCTCTCCTGATTGGCTGCCAGCACTGGTCGCTATAGCTACAGACCTGTTCAATCTCTCCTGCTAAGCTGCTAGTGCTGGTCTGCTATAGCTACAGATCTGTTCAATCTCTCCTGATAGGCTGCCAGCACCGGTCACTATAGCTACAGACCTGTTATGTCTCTCCTGATAGGCTGCCAGCACTGGTTGCTATAGCTACAGACCTGTTCAATCTCTCCTGTTAGGCTGCTAGTGCTGGTCTTCTATAGCTACAGACCTGTTCTGTCTCTCCTGATAGGCTGCCAGCACTGGTCGCTATAGCTACAGACCTGTTTGATCTCTCCTGATAGGCTGCCAGCACTGGTCGCTATAGCTACAGACCTTTTCAATCTCTCCTGCTAAGCTGCTAGTGCGGGTCTGCTATAGCTACAGACCTGTTCTGTCTCTCCTGATAGGCTGCCAGCACTGCACTGCACCCTAAAGAAAGATTTCACTCTTGACCCCAAAATTGCCATCAGACTGGATCAACATTCTAATAGACGATATACACGGCTACATGAGTATTAGGTTTTTTTTGTGCAAAACTGCAATGTGTGAACCCAACCTTGAGACAGCCGGACTTGTGCAGTTCTCAGCACGAGCCTTTATTCCAAGTCTAAGCTGAGGGTCACCAATACCCTTCACACAAGTATCTTGGGGATAAAGAGCCATATTTAAGCCCCCTTTACACTTATATTTTGGTCTAAAAAAAAAAAAGCTTAAAAAACTGCATTTTTTTTAGGTTTAATGCATTTTTTTCATGTAGTTTTTTGTTGCGGTTTTTGCACATACACAAGAAACTGTCTATTGGTACATGTGGGTTTTTTTGTGTTTTTTTTAAATGGATAAAAATGCTACAAGCTGCCTGAATAAACACTACACCTACAGCATGCTGAGTTTGGAAAAAAACACCGCTAGTGACCAAAAAGAATTTAAAAACATAAACGCAACATTTTATATATTTTATTTGCAATTTTTTGGTATTTTATTTTCTATTTTCCTGTATTGACAGCTGCAATTTTTTGCACCCCCCTCACAAACAAAAATATATTTAGCATTTTTTTAAATTTTTTTTTTTTGCTTTTTTTTTTCACAACTACAACATGTGACTCTGACCTTAAAAGGACATGCTGTTTCCAGCACGGTGTCCCTTATCCTGGAAAGTGCAGCAGTTTTAGAGCATTAAACGCTCAAATCTGGCAGTTTTCAGCCCCAGAGTCCGCTTAATTCATGACCCGCCCATCTGAGGCTAGCCCCGCCCAACTCGCAACTGATTAACCTATTACTTTGAATAGATAGAAACCTGTGAAAACTGTCAGGTGGGCGGGGCTAGCCTTGGGTGGGTGACGCTTACACCCACACATGGATAAGCTGGACTCTTTTCTGCCAGATTTGAGCATTGCATGCATCCTGTCTCTTCCTAGTCAGGCTGTGGGTGGTCCTATAGCAGTGATTAGCATATCAGCTATGTATTCACAGCTCTTCTAATTCCACTGACATGAGAGCAGCAGACCTTCTCTATAGAGCAGAAGGCTTTAGAGCACAAAGTAAACAAGTAATTAGTCTCCTTTGTTTGTTAGAGAGAACACACTCTCTTCTAAAGCTGTTGGCTGATGACATCACTCCCTGCTCTCAGATAAGCAGAGAGAGAAGAGAGCAGGACGGTAACCAGAGAAACCTGTGTGCACTCAGAGCTGATAAATACAAGAAAAAAGCAGCACAACCACAAAAATGCAAAAAAAATAGTGATTTTAATCACCTAATGTCTTTTTTCTCAGAGCAGATAAAATCTCTCTTTTCTCCTCAACAAAGCAAATTAAACAAAGCAATGTATTTGGAAAAAAAGTCTTCAGTTACTGTTCCCTACATGTGAAAAGCTAATCTTTGTAGTGAGACATCCCCTTTAAGACCAGCAGACTTGTGCACCGGTCTGACCTGTGCGCTGTCGAAGTCCTTCCCCCTGGTATCTGGGGCACAGAGAGCAATAATAAGACAGGCAGCCGTGCGCGGCTCTCGCCCGGTGACAGCTGTCGAAGGCGCTTTTAATGAAGTGTTCCTTTCTTTAAATTGATACGGGGCCACCTGTGCCGCCCGGGCGTGTGGAATATTATTTTCCTCGCTCCTATTCCAGAGACAGTGTGCGGCTAAGTATGGCTGTGACAGGTCTGAGGAGCAGCAGCTACTTAAACATTTCATTCACATAATTGATGAGATGTGAAATTGGTTGGGTCTCGATTGCCCCGGAGCTTATTCCAACCACAAGATTTTTTTTTTTTATTTTTTTGTGTGTATAATGGAGAGAAATTTTAAGTTTGGAGGGAGAAAATCTTCAAAGTGTTAACAGAGGATGATGTCATTGATTGAATAGGGAGCGGATTATGAGAGATTTGTAAAAACATCGCACCTCAAAGGCAGAAAGAGGTTTATTATGATCAAGACTGGAGCGAGGCGTGCTCGGAGCTGAGGCGGCCGTGTCTGTGGATCAGCGCAGGAGGCTCCTCGGCGCATTATTACCATCATGTATTTATCTCGCTTTGCAATTGATTTGCTGCAGAGAATGAGAGCCGGCGATACACGAGGAGCGCCCGAGTCAATAGGATCATTATATTCTGACAGACAAATCCCACCCGGGGATGCACCCCCCACCTCCCCTCGGTTTAATTTAAACCTCATTTTCCAGAGTTTGCAACCTATAAAAAAAAAAATCAGATTCTTTTTATATTAGATGATGATGGCAAAGCTGAGTGACCAGAGATACGAACCTCTCGTCAGGGTCGGAGGCGTCTGCCATTTAAAGGACTGGTCCCATGCGGACAGCTAACCCTGTCTAGATGGATGCCATAGAGGGGGGGGGACTTCTGCTCGAGACCCCTCTATTAGCAGAAAGCACCTTCATGTGTCAGATGGTCGGCCATTTATTTAAATGGAAAATGGACACCTTGTAATACCACATTTGTCCTGAGGAGGCATTCCACAGTTTCCAGGACATGCTCTGACCCAATAGGAAGAAGCCTAGAAGCAGCAGGACATGCTCTGACCCAAGAGAGAGAAGCCCATAGGCAGCAGGACATGCTCTGACCCAATAGAGAGAAGAATAGAGGCAACAGGACATGCTCTGACCCAATAGAGAGAAGAATAGAGGCAGCAGGACATGCTCTAACCCTATAGAGAGAAGCCCAGAAGCAGCAGGACATGCTCTGACCCAATAGAGAGAAGACTAGAGGCAGCAGGACATGCTCTAACCCAATAGAGAGAAGCCTAGAGGCAGCAAGGGCATGCTCTACCAATAGAGAGAA
>JAODAL010042455.1:0-34807 GCA_025379985.1 Phyllomedusa bahiana | reverse complement strand
TTTCCGTGAGTAAAATTTTTTCTTTCCCCTTCTCAAAATTCCTTTCATTGTTAGAGGATCCGACCATTGCAGAACTTGTGGAGAAGTATTATCAGTAGAGATGGGCAAATTTCTCAAAAATGCAATTCGCCGACTTTGATGAATTTTCCGACAGAATCCATTTCGTCCCGAATAACTTCGGGACGAATTGCGTTAAAAAAACAGCTATTTCCTGGCTACACAGCCTGTAGGGTGCTGTAGAACATTGTGCCATGCTTAAATATGCAGAGGGAGCTTGGTTCGGCCTTCATACAATGCTGTGTTTTAGTATGACATGCACATGACTGCCGCTGCTATTAGAATCGCTTCCCCCTTGAATTCCCTGGGCACTTATGGGGGCAAAACTGACCAAAAAAACTGAAGCAGGAATGTAGCCTGATAAAGTCATGGCAGCGCCAGCTGGAAAAAAATAACCTGTTCTGTTAAACGCTGATACATATAGAGGCCCCCCGAATGAGTGGAGAGGGTGGCGGCAGTAATTTTGCATTGACTCTCTGATCATTTTGCCCTTCCTTTCATCCGTCAGTGTCCACTTTCGGTGAATAATCCATCAGTATTGCTAAGGCCAAAAACAAACAGGAGTTGATCCAAAGCAGAGATGGCCAGTAAATGGGATATTTGCATGTCTTCTGTGTTCTGTATCCACTCCTGCTTTTGGCTAGACAATCCGGATGCTTTTGGCTAGAAAATCCTTAACCTTCCCATTCCTTCTGACAGATGAAAAGAAGGGGAAAACCAAACATAGTGGCAACGTCATAGAGTGGTGAGGGTGGAAGCAGCATTAGGAAACCACAGGGTGTTCCAGTGAGACAGCGGTCACTTGGCAGCAGGTACGTGAGTGTTGAGGAACCCCCCGGTCAGACCTGTCAGAGGATGGACGATGCCGCACATAGGCAGCGGCCAACTTATTACACAGGATTTCTCTATAGTATTTGAGTTTGTCCTCCCTCTCAGCAGCTGGGAAAAAGGCTCCCATTTTGGACCGGTAGCGAGGTCCAATAGGGTGGAGAGCCAGAAGTCATCCCTCTGCCGGATGCTGACTATTTGGCTGTCATTTGCCAATCAAATCAGCATGCTGCGGGCCATCTGCACAAGTGACTCTGAGGGACTCCTTGCCTCCATCTCCACTGTATACTTCCACGGTGCTTGGGGGTCATCTGCCTCGTCTTCCTCATCTCCCTCTACCTCCTCCAGCTGCTCCTGCTCCTCCGCTCCTGTTACCTGGGTAGAAAAACCACTCATTTCACCAGACAATGCTTGTGCTCCAATGTCCTCCTCCTCCTCCAGTATAGTCCCCACCAGACTCATGTGGCCACGAGATGTAGTCGCCACGTCTCCAGTCCCTTGCCCAGACAGATTTTTCAGCATCTGTTCCAGGACATGAAGCAGTGGAATGGCGTTATTCATCCCGTAGTCCTGGCGACTGACAAATAACGTGGCTTCCTCAAATGGCCTCAGCAAACAGCAGGTCTCACACATGAGCTGCCACTGGCTGACATCAAAGTTACACAGGGGAGTACTCCTGTCAACCTGGATCATCAAAAAATCGTTAATGGCCTTTCTCTGTTCATACAGTCGGTTCAACATGTGCAGGCTGGAATTCCAACGGGGGGAAACATCGCATATCAGAGTGTGTTGGGGGAGGCCGTTCTGCCGCTGCAACTTGAGGACGGTGTGCCTGGCTATGTAGGAATGGATGAAGTGGATGCACAGTTTCCTGGCCATTTTCAGAATCTTCTGAAGATCGGTGGAAGACTTCAGGAACCTTTTCACAACCAGATTGAACACGTGCGACATGTAGAGCGCATGGACCATCCCTCCTCGGTGCAGCGCGGACACCATGTTCCTCCCATTGTCTGTCACCATGGTTCCGATTTGCAGTTGGCGCGGAGAAAGCCACACATCGATTTCTTGCTGCATGATGCGGAGCAGTTCCTCCCCTGTGTGACTTCGCTCGCCAAGGCAAGCCAGGTGTAGAACTGCGTGACACCGCTGTGCCCTACACATGTGGTATGATGGAGCAGTACTTGTGGAGGCTGAGATGGTGGTGGTGGTGGTGGAGGAGAAGGAGGCGGCGGACATTGGCGCAGGAGCAGCAGTTTGACAACGTGGAGGAGAAAGCGGCGTCTCCTGTCCAAGTTGTTGGTGTGGCTGGGCAGGAAGCACATTCACCCAGTGGGCCGTAAAGGACATGTACTGGCCCTGACCGTAGATACAGCTCCACACGTCCGTGCTGCCGTGCACCTTCGAACAAACCGATAAGCTCAAGGACTGGCCCACCTTCTGTTCTACATATTTGTGAAGGGCTGGTACTGCCTTTTTGGAAAATAAATTATGGCTTGGAACTCTCCACCTCGGCTCGGCACAGGCCATTAATTCTCTGAATGGTGCAAAGTCCACCATTTGGAAAGGGAGGGAATGCAGTAACAACAACTTGGACACGAGCACGGTCAGCTTCTGTACCTAACGATGGTTGGACGCATACTGTTGTCTCTTTGCAATCGCCTCGTTGAACGACTGCTGGCGCCATGAGTAGCGAGGAGCAGGAGCATCTGGAACGGGAGATGATGGCAAAGAGAAACAGTTCCCTTCTGCAGAGGTGGTGAAGCCTTAACTGGCTGCAATGGCATGCGTGCCACTGGGCGCTGCTGCTGCTGTGGCGGCAGGATGGACCACCACATCTGAGCAACGTTTCTCCCAGGCCTCCAGATGGTGACGCTGCATGTGTTGATGCAGGGCCGTGGTGCCAACGTTAGCTCCCTCGCCATGCTTCACTTTCTGCCCACAGATTCTACATATACACATATTCGGCTCCTCCGGTGTCTTAGCAAAAAACTGCCACACCGCGGAGTAGGTGATTTTACCGACAATGCTCCGCACTGAGTAACTTCTACCGCCGCTGCCCCGCTGAGCCCCTGTGCCGCTACTTTATTGAACCTGCGAAGCGGGTTTTCTATCCCGTGGCCGGTTGGCTCCTGAACTCGCACTGCTGCTAGCCTGCTGACTCACGGCCACACTAACCACTTGCTGGCTGCGCCGCTGCCTGATGCGCAAGCTGACGCCCTCTTCTCCTGACGATGATGAAGCCCTTGCTTCACCCAGCTCCCAAGTGCAGTCGGCTAGATCATCATCGATTATTGTTTGATCTTCACTGCTGTCCTCCTCAACGGTCTTGGTATGCAGAGGCTGACCCCTCACAACATGACCTCCCATGCCGCTCTCCACATGTATACTTTGCCGCCTACTACAAGAAGCAGGGGATATTGGCCTCATTTCTTCACTGCCAAGTAGCTGCTGACTGTCCTCCTCAAATTGTTCATCCTCGCTGTATAGTGGCGCTAAGCCCAGACCACATAATAGATCTCTGGCTGAGGGAACCGGATGGGACAGAGGCAGGTTGAGGACAAGTGAGGACCGTTGACCCGCTCCCGGGCCATGCCAACTAGGGGTTGTGTCTGACGTTCCCACCGACTCTTGGCTGGGGTTGTCAGATGTCATCTGGGTGGAAGTGGATGACTTAGTCAACCAATCAAGAACCCTTGGGTTGCTGGTCAACACACGGCCGCTAGATGACAGCGGCAGTTCTGGTCTCACCGAGTGACAACTGCTGCGACGTCCCCTTGCTGTGCTGCGACTTGTGCCTGCTCCAGGAATGTTTGTGCCACTGCCACTCGCATGTGAAGAGCCTGCCACCTCTCTGTCTGACATACCGTTTGTTCAAAAATTTATAGACACTGTTTGATGAAGATATCTGTATATGATAAATACACACCCTGTATTTGACTCCAAATGAACCCACTAACAGGCTTGGGTAACCCTTGGATATTAATTGCACAAATGAAATGAGCAGCAAAAAATTAACTCGTATGTGGCGTGTTAAAACGCCGTATATTTTACTGACTACAAAAGCAGAAATACGCTTAATTAATCTTTGGATATAAATTATGCTACAGGAATCACCAGGAAAAATGCCGTCTTTGGCGTTGAAAAACACTGTTTCTTTTACTGATTAAAAAAGCAGAAATACGCTTAATTAATCTTTGGATATAAATTATGCTACAGGAATCACCAGGAAAAATTCCGTCTTTGGCGTTGAAAAACACCGCTTCTTTTACTGACTACAAAAGCAGAAACACGCTTAATTAACCTTCGGATATAAATTATGCTACAGGAATCAACAGGAAAAATTTTGTCTTTGGCGATAAAAAGCATTGTTTATTTTACTGACTACAATAGCACAAACACGCTTAATTAACCTTTGGATATAAATTATGCTACAGGAAAAAATGTTGTCTTTGGCGTTTAAAAACACCATTTATTTTACTGACTACAATAGCAGAAACATGTTTAATTAACCCTTGGATATTAATTGCGCAAAAGAAATAAGCAGCAAAAAATTAACTCGCATGTGGCGTGTTAAAACGTTGTGTATTTTACTGATTACAAAAGCATATACACGCTTAATTAAACTTTGGATATAATTTATGCTACAGGAATCACCAGGAAAAATTTCGTCTTTGGTGTTGAAAAACACTGTTTCTTTTACTGAGTACAATAGCACATACATGCTTAATTAACCCTTGGATATTAATTGCGCAAAAGAAATGAGCAGCAAGAAATTAACTGGTATGTGGCGTGTTAAAATGCCGTGTAGTTTACTGACTACAAAAGCAGAAACACGCTTAATTAACCTTTGGATATAAATTATGCTACAGGAACCACAAGGAAAATTTTCGTCTTTGGCGTTGAAAAACACTGTTTCTTTTACTGAGTACAAAAGCAGAAACACGCTTAATTAACCTTCGGATATAAATTATGCTACAGTAATCAGCAGTAAAAATTTCATCTTTGGCGTTGAAAAACACCGCTTCTTTTACTGAGTACAAAGCAGAAACACGCTTAATTAACCTTCGGATATAAATTATGCTACAGGAACCAACAGAAAAAATTTCGTCTTTGGTGTTGAAAAACATTGTTTATTTTACTGACTACGATAGCACAAACACGCTTAATTAACCTTTGGATATAAATTATGCTACAGGAAAAATTTCGCATTTGGCGTTGAAAAACACCGTTTATTTTACTGACTACGATAGCAGAAACACGCTTAATTAAACCTTGGATATTAATTGCGCAAAAGAAATGAGCAGCAAAAAATTAACTCATATGTTGCGTTTTAAAAAGGCGTGTATTTTACTGACTACAAAAGCAGAAACACACTTAATTAACCTTCGGATATAAATTATGCTACAGGAATCAACAGGAAAAATTGTGTCTTTGGCGTTTTAAAACACCGTTTATTGTACTGACTAGAATAGCACAAACACGTTTAATTAACCTTTGGATATAAATTATGCTACAGGAAAAATGTTGTCTTTGGCGTTTAAAAACACCATTTATTTTACTGACTACAATAGCAGAAACATGTTTAATTAACCCTTGGATATTAATTGCGCAAAAGAAATAAGCAGCAAAAAATTAACTCGTATGTGGCGTGTTAAAACGTTGTGTATTTTACTGATTACAAAAGCATATACACGCTTAATTAACCTTTGGATATAATTTATGCTACAGGAATCACCAGGAAAAATTTCGTCTTTGGCGTTGAAAAACACTGTTTCTTTTACTGAGTACAATAGCACATACATGCTTAATTAACCCTTGGATATTAATTGCGCAAAAGAAATGAGCAGCAAGAAATTAACTGGTATGTGGCGTGTTAAAATGCCGTGTAGTTTACTGACTACAAAAGCAGAAACACGCTTAATTAACCTTTGGATATAAATTATGCTACAGGAACCACAAAGAAAAATTTCGTCTTCGGCGTTGAAAAACACTGTTTCTTTTACTGAGTACAAAAGCAGAAACACGCTTAATTAACCTTCAGATATAAATTATGCTACAGGAATCAGCAGGAAAAATTTCATCTTTGGCATTGTAAAACACCGTTTCTTTTACTGAGTACAAAAGCAGAAACACGCTTAATTAACCTTCGGATATAAATTATGCTACAGGAACCAACAGAAAAAATTTGTCTTTGGTGTTGAAAAACATTGTTTATTTTACTGACTACGATAGCACAAACACGCTTAATTAACCTTTGGATATAAATTATGCTACAGGAAAAATTTCGCATTTGGCGTTGAAAAACACCGTTTATTTTACTGACTACGATAGCAGAAACACGCTTAATTAACCCTTGGATATTAATTGCGCAAAAGAAATGAGCAGCAAAAAATGAACTCATATGTTGCGTTTTAAAACGGCGTGTATTTTACTGACTACAAAAGCAGAAACACGCTTAATTAACCTTTGGATATAAATTATGCTACAGGAATCACCAGGAAAAATTTCGTCTTTGGCGTTGAAAAACACCCTTTATTTTACTGACTACAATAGCACAAATACGCTTAATTAACCTTCGGATATAAATTATGCTACAGGAAAAATTCATCTTTGGTGTTGAAAAACACTGTTTATTTTACTGACTACAATAGCAGAAACATGCCTAATTAACCCTTGGATATTAATTGCGCAAAAGAAATAAGCAGCACAAAATTAACTCGTATGTGGCGTGTTAAAGCGTTGGGTATTTTACTTACTACAAAAGCATATACACGCTTAATTAACCTTTGGATATAATTTATGCTACAGGAATCATCAGGAAAAATTTAGTCTTTGGCGTTGAAAAACACCGTTTCTTTTACTGAGTACAAAAGCACAAACACGCTTAATTAACCTTTGGATATAAATTATGCTACAGGAAAAATGTCATCTTTGGCGTTGAAAAACACAGTTTATTTTACTGACTACAATAGCACAAACACGCTTAATTAACCCTTGGATATTAATTGCGCAAAAGAAATGAGCAGCAAAAAATTAACTCGTATGTGGCGTGTTAAAATGCCGTGTATTTTACTGACTACAAAAGCAGAAACATGATTAATTAACCTTTGGATATAAGTTATTCTACAGGAATCACCAGGAAAAATTTCGTCTTTGGCATTGAAAAACACAGTTTCTTTTACTGACTACAAGAGCAAAAACACACTTAATTAACCTTCGGATATAAATTATGCTAAAGGAATCAACAGGAAAAATTTAGTCTTTGGCGTTTGAAAACACATTTATTTTACTGACTACAATAGCACAAACACGCTAATTAACTTGATATTTAATTGCGCAAAAGAAATGAGCAGCAAAAAATTAACTTGTATGTGGCGTGTTAAAACACTGTGTATTTTACTAACTACAAAAGCAGAAACACCCTTAATTTAACCTTTGGATATAAATTATGCTACAGGAATCAACTTGAAAAATGTTGTCTTTGGCGTTGAAAAAAACTGTTTCTTTTACTGAATACAAAAGCAGAAACATGCTTAATTAACCTTCGGATATAAATTATGCTACAGGAATCAACAGGAAAAATTTCATCTTTGGCGTTGAAAAACACTGTTTCTTTTACTGACTACAATAGCACAAACACGCTTAAGTAACCCTTGGATATAAATTGCGCAAAAGAAATGAGCAGCAAAAAATTAACTGGTATGTGGATTAAAAAAACGCTGTTTCTTTTACTAAATGCAACAGCAAAAACAGGCTTAGATAACTCTTGGATATTCAATGTGCTCCAGAACTGACCAGATAGCATTAAAATGTATATGCAGCTGAATTGAACGCACACTGGATTTCAATTCCAATACCCTACAAAATCAAAATTAGAACAGAAGAGGAGCAGTCTCTGAGAAAAGCACCCCCCCAAAAATCGCTGTTAAAAACTAATTTCTTTTGTGTGAGATCTCAGCTACTGCAGCTGCAGCAGCTACAGCATGGCACAGAGGGAGGATTGTGAGCTGCCAGCGTCGCGTCCGGACCTATACTGTATAGTGCGGTGACGTCACAGAATCCTGCAGGTCTCTGATTGACTTTATCTCTGCATATGTCATTTAGGCTACTCCTTTCTTCCTCCCAGACTTCTTTGCCCCATGTAACGCCATGTGCTTGCGGCCAGTTTAGCAATAAAAAACACGCTTCGTTCCCACGAATCACCCCAAACCATAGATGCCAAGTCTCCCGCTTCTGGCGGGACTCTCCTGCAAATGGGGGTCATGTCCCGCCCCCCCCCCGGCGAGTCAGCAAAATCTCCCGCCGGGCAGCGCACGCAGGAGGTCCTGCTCATGAGTGTGACTGTGATCTGCTGCCGGCGGAGGATCAGAGGCCCCTGACAGCACAATCATGAAGAACAAATGTGGATAACACATTACAGCCGCCAGGTCAGCCCTTATCTCATAGCACATTATCGTCCGGAGGACGCAGCGCCCCCGGGAAGCAGCAATACCGGACGCGGGGTGATGCTATCTGATAGTGTTTGTCTGGCAGAAGTTGTGAGCTGCACCTCCCAGCGTCTGGTGCTGCTGCCTCCAGTGTGAGCTGCGTCCACTATCTCTGGCCTGTCAGTGTGTCTCTCTGGCCGCTGGACTCCCCCTCATTCTCTGACCTGACCTCTCCCCCTGCACTCCATCTCATTCCCCTCCCTTCCCCCTCCTCTCCTCTCACCTCCTCCTCACTGAGCAGCGATGACAGGATGAGAGCGTCTCTCCCTGTCTGTGTTCCTGTCGTGTTGGAGAGCGTGAGTGACATCTCCTAAGAGCATTGGCTAACAATGGGGGCACTACCTGGCTAACAATGGGGACACTACCTGGCTAACAATGGGGGCACTACCTGGCTAACAATGGGGGCACTACCTGGCAACAATGGGGGCACTACCTGGCTAACAATGGGGGCACTACCTGGCTAACAATGGGGGCACTACCTGGCAACAATGGGGGCACTACCTGGCTAACAATGGGGGCACTACCTGGCTAACAATGGGGGCACTACCTGGCAACAATGGGGGCACTACCTGGCTAACAATGGGGCACTACCTGCAACAATGGGGGCACTACCTGGCTAACAATGGGGGCACTACCTGGCAACAATGGGGGCACTACCTGGCTAACAATGGGGGCACTACCTGGCAAACAATGGGGGCACTACCTGGCAACAATGGGGGCACTACCTGGCTAACAATGGGGGCACTACCTGGCTAACAATGGGGGCACTACCTGGCAACAATGGGGGCACTACCTGGCAAACAATGGGGGCACTACCTGGCAACAATGGGGGCACTACCTGGCAAACAATGGAGGCACTACCTGGCAACAGAGGGGGCACTACCTGGCAAACAATGGAGGCACTACCTGGCAACAGAGGGGGCACTACCTGGCAACAGAGGGGGCACTACCTGGCTAACAATGGGGGCACTAACTACCTGGCTAACATGGGGGCACTACCTGGCAACAGAGGGGGCACTACCTGGCAACAATGGGGGCACTACCTGGCAACAATGGGGGCACTACCTGGCAACAGAGGGGGCACTACCTGGCAACAGAGGGGGCACTACCTGGCAACAATGGGGGCACTACCTGGCAACAATGGGGGGCACTACCTGGCTACCAAGGGGGCACTACTGGCAACAATCCGTGGGGCACTTACCATGGCTACAATGGGGGACAGCTACCTGGCAAACAATGGGGGCACCTACCTGGCTAACTAAGGGGGCCCTACCTGGCTAACTAAGGGGGCACCTACTTGGCTAACTAAGGGGGGCATCTACCTGGCTAACAAAGGGGGGGGGCATCTACCTGGCTACAAATTTGGCTCTACCTGGCTACAGAGAGGGCATCTATTTGGCTACAAGGGGACATCTACTTCCCTGTAAGGGGCACTACCTGGTTATGGGGGGCTACTACCTGGCTATAAGGGCATCATTCTGGCTTTCTTCCAAAGCCGTTATGCAGTTAGGTGGAGTGGGTGTGGCTTTTTGAAGGGGCGTGGCATACCGGCAAGATGGGTGTGTCCATGCAATTTTTTGCCGCGCCGCGCATAGCGCGCCGCCCACTAATGTCTCCTGCTTTTTCATTTTCAAAAGTTGGCAACTATGCCCCAAACTTCGACTTCGTGCAGAACCGAAAGTTTTCCTGAAATTCTAAACGAATTCCACTTCGTTAGAATCGATTTTCTCATCTCTAATTATCAGCACTTGGGAGCACACATTTCTGCATATGTGCATTCCCTTTTGCGCTTGTTTTCTCAATATACAAGACCATGAGGGCAAGCACAGAAGACTGGAGCACTTGCTGCTCCAGGCACCGCCTCTACAGACAGCTCCCATTGGGACCTTATTGAACCTCTGTTTTCCTGAATTGTCAGTCACACTATTTCACTTCCTGACAACTAGCGGCCTTCTAGAAGTAGAATTTCTAGTAGGTGTGAAGACCCCTTTAAAGGGGTTTTGCCAAGAAGTGATTTCCTCACCCCACAGGCTGATACTCTGATCTAAAGTCTTGAGAAAAGGGGCGTTGTATTTCTGTGTTTAAAAAAACAAGTACCGCCTCTGTGATGTCATCGCTCCACCTCCCATGCATGCTCCCCAGGCTGATACTCAGTCTCTGTAGTTGAGTAAACATTGTTTGGCTAATCCACAGAGGATAACTCTATTGTGCACAAGTTATACAGGTTTTGTTTCTCCCTCTTATCTGCTCAGGAGAGAAGATAAGTTCCAAGCAGGCAGCATTCTTTTGTTCATTCATGGACTGCTGCAGAGGGGAGAGGAGGGCTGAGCAGGGATCCAGGGAATGTCTGCATGTTTACTCAGATAATTACATTACAACCAGTGGATTCTCTATACAAAAGACACAGGCTCTTCTCTCCCACTCCCTTCAAAGCTCGTTCATGTGTCCTGCCATCAGACAAGAAGTGCAAACAACGCAAGCGCGGCCAGATCAGCTCCTGTCCGCTCCTGATCGTAGCTAATGTAAACAGTCAGGAAACTAATGGCATCTTTGTCAGGCTGTGGCTCTCATAGGCTACACTTTTTATAATGACATATATTTAGAATAGTGATTAAATACTCATTTTGGAGGATCCCACATCAACATTAGATCGTGGCAAAACCCCTTTAAGTCTAGATATCTGGATCATTCAAGGCTCCTCATTCCACAATCTTTCTGTAAAGTGTTACAGCCTCTTTACAACCATTTAGTCTGCTTTCCATACCTGCAGTCTAGGCAACATGAAATAGAAATGGATTTGATTTAGCAAAACCAGAAAAGAACAGAGACAGCATATACCTTGTGTTCACATTTCGGGTCCACAGGAAGCTTCATCCAACTACTGTTCTCTCAGATGATGATTACCCTGTGTCTGTCAGCAAACTAAGGAGTTATGCAATGAAGACAAGTCAATTAATAGAAGCAAGCAACAGGTTTCAAGACAATTTGGGGGGGGGGGGGGTTCATGGGGGCATCAGTGGAATGAAAAACAGAGAGGATGACTCAGAGGAGTTTTAACATTTCTTTCTAATCTTTTCTTCTGAGGTGCTGTAGGTTTTTTTCGAACATAAAAAAACCTGTTTATCCTACACTTGGGGTGACATGTATGAACGGGCTTTACGCCTGTTTTCTGGCGTACTGCGCCTCCCGGCCTGAATCCCCCTGTTGGACGCAGGGATGCGGTGTTAGGCGCAGCGTTCGCCACTTTCAGCTGCGCCCCGCATGAAAGGGCGGGCAATGGGCGCGGTGTAGGCGTTCCTGGGCGGGACGCGGCGTGCTCGAAAACTCGGAGGCATGTACGATCGCGGGTCGGCAAAGTGCGGCGCATTGCAGTGCTCGGCAGCTCCGACAGGCAGACCTAGTTTATTTTGGTCTAAATGCTCCGGCGGAGGCGAAGTGAAGCAAGAACGGAACATGAGAGGAAACATATAGAAGATCGCAAGAGAAATCTCGGCGCTCAGCTCCGTGCGGCATGGAGTATGATTCCAAAAAATCGCCTTTATAAAGGCGTAAAACATTCTCAGAAAAGAGCTCAAACCTCAAAAATAAAAAATACATTAAAAAAATCACTTTCCAAAAATCTAGAACGGCGCAATATCAAGAATTAGGATATTGGAAATTGCCGTGAAATACAGTAATTCAAATTCTGAAAGCTCTTCTCATTGGTCGGCCGAAACCAGCCAATCAGAATAGGAGCGACAGTGAACCATTAAAACCTATGGAGAACTATTGACCAAACAGAATCAAAGGCGGGACAGTTCAAAATACAGTAAAAATGCAGAAAAGAGCTAATTGGTTGAGCTAGCGGGGGTTTGGCTATCTCGGCCAATCAGAATAGGAGCGACAGGGACCCATTATAGCCTATGGAGAAGTTTGGACCAATCAAAATCAAAGGCGGGACAGTTCAAAATACAGTAAATATGCAGAAAAGAGCTGATTGGTTGAACTAGCGGGGCTTGGCTATCCCAGCCAATCAGAGAGCGAGCTACTTCTCCCATTGTAGTCTATGGAGAGATCGGCGCAATGAAATCTCGTCTCTCAGCGCCGTGCGGCATGGAGTATGAATAAAAAAATCATTTTTATTAGTTGTAAAATATTCTCTGAAAAAGAGCTCAAACCTTCTATAAACATAAATCAATTAAATCCTGAACAACGCATTTGTCGTCGAGATCGGCGCTACATCAGGAATTGGGATATAGAGAATTGCCAGGAAATGCAGTAATTCAAATTCTGTTAGCGCTTCTCATTGGTCGGCAGAAGCCAGCCAATCAGAATAGGAGTGACAAAGACCCATTATATCCTATGGAGAAGTTTTGACCAATCAAAATTAAAGGCGGGACAGTTCAAAATACAGTAAAAATGCAGAAAAGAGCTGATTGGTTGTATTAGCGGGGGCTTGGCTATCCCGGCCAATCAGCGTGCGAGCTACTTCTCCCATTGTAGTCTATGGAGAGATGCAATCTCGGCGCTCAGCGCCGTGCGGCGTGGAGTATGAATAAAAAAATCATTTTTATTAAGTGTAAAACATTATCAGATAAAGCGCTGAAACCTTCTATAAAAATAAATCAGTTAAATCCCTAACAACGCATTTGTCGCCGAGACCGGCGCTACATAAGGAATTGGAATATAGAGAATTGCCGGGAAATACATAATATTGGGGTAAAGAAAAAAAAAAATTAATTCAATAAAATCATGTTTATGCTATAGATCAGTGGCTACCGAAAATAAAGAAATATAAATGATTTTATTGAATTAATAATTTTTTTCATTCCCCCAATATTATGGATCATTTTATATACAGATCGGTACAACTTCTGTACTCTTATCATTTGATTTCGGCCATTTACTGTTGTATTCCCGATTGCATTAGAAAACTCATAGGAGCGTCGCTCGCTCTCCAATTGGTCCAAATAACCGCGCCTCTTTTAAGTTAGCCAATCACAGAGCTCGTTCGGAATTTCTTTTCCACATAGAACTCTATGAGAAAGTAGCTCGCGCCCTGATTGGCTAAGCTGGACGAGCCCCTGCTAGCTCAACCAATCAGCTCTTTTCTGCATTTTTACTGTATTTTGAACTGTCCCACCTTTGAATATGATTGGTCAATATTTCTCCATAGGTTAGAATGGGTCCCTGTCGCTCCTATTCTGATTGGTCAATACTCCTCCATAGGATATAATGGGCCACTGTTGCTCCTATTCTGATTGGCTGGTTTATGCCGACCAATCAGAAGAGCTTAAACAATTTTAATTACTGTATTTCCCGGCAATTTCCAATATCCTAATTCTTGATATTGCGCCGTTCTAGATTTTTGGAAAGTGATTTTTTTAATGTATTTTTTATTTTTGAGGTTTGAGCTCTTTTCTGAGAATGTTTTCAGAATTTATAATTTCGATTTTTTTATTCATAATCCGCACGGACATCGGTAATGATTTCTCGTTGTTTTCCAGCCTGTCTCGAATCGGAACACATCTTCGGCGCAGTCCCTTCTGCGCCTAAGTCCCTTCTGCGCCCCATAAACTGGCGAGGCGCGGCGGACTTTTCCCCGCATGTATGAGCGCACCTCCTCGGACAGCGAATACTAGGCGCAGCGCCGCACTGCGCCCATGTCCCCGCACTGCGCCCCACACACTGGCGAGGTGGACTTTACATAGTATGTATGAGTGCACTACCTCGGGCGACGAATCCTAGGCGCAGCGCCGCACTGCGCCTAAGTCCCACACTGCGCCCCAAACACTGGCGAGGCGCGGCGGACTTTACATAGTATGTATGAGCGCACCCAGGCCGACATAAATCAGGTGCAAATTTCGCCGGAAAACCAGCGGAAAGGTGCGCCCCGACGTGGCGAGATTCATACATGTCGCTCTTTGGTGTGTAATATATACTTTCTCAAAGAAGACCATTTATGAATGGGGCTGCGGCAGAAGTCCCCGTTCGCAATATTTTTAAACAGGTGCACTCCAGTCTCAAGTGCATTACACAGTGCCCGTGGCACTTTCTAATGCGTTCTGGAGGCGTGTCGCACCACAACTGTACAAAGCTGCAAATTTATAGCTTCAGTACAGCAAATCCAGGCGCATTACTGCTGGAACAGGTAAACCACTTTAAAAGTGTTGTTTTTTTGCTAGAATGTGCCTGAATTATGACCCACAGTAGACCAGGTTTATAGATTCAGGCGCATTCTACACTACTATTTTGTGCAAAAAAAATGGCGCCTGGGCACCAAAAATCATGCATCTCGCCCAAAGTATCTAGACATCATCATAAAGCCTCTATCTATTATATATACATAAATGCACATAATACAAAACTGTTTATAGGGTGATCCCACACTCTACACTTGCACACTTTGGCAGACAGAGGCTAAAACCACCCAGACACACCCCTGAGGTTGGGTTGCACAAGACTTGCCCTTTTGCGGTCTGGTTTACTGGCCACTAGAAATCCTTTGGCAGGCTGCATGCTGTATAGGCCTGCATTAAACCCATTTCTTTTATCCTCACAGGTCTAAACTATGCAGAAAATGTTAATATATTAGTATTCACCTGAAGTCCCCACCACATCACAGGCAAGCCACTCTTCTACTTCACATTCGTCTTTTATCTTTATTACTGTTGTTTCACCCACCGATAGCCCACAGTACAGCTTCCAAAAGTGCAACCCACCAACTAATCCAAAAACACATTGGGCGCCATTTATGAAAACTGTCCAAACAATAAGATTGCCCAGAGTAACCAATCAGAACTCAACTTTCATTGTTAGACAATTTTCATAAATAAGGCCCATAGTGCATGGGCTACAATCCAATCTAATACTGCAGAGAAACCTATGAAGGAGAAGCCAAATGAAAGCGTATTTTTTGCAGGATAAGATTTTATTTTTAATGGTAACTCTTAATATTTTTAATTTTGTGTTGCAGCACCATTTTCTGCAGTCAATCTTTTTTTTATTTTTCCATCTACAGACCTGAGCAAGGACTCATTTTTTGGTAGGGTGAAGTTATTTTTATTGGCACCATTTTAGGATATATCACCTTTTGATCACTTTTTATTCCAATTTTTGGGCAACATGAAGTGACAAAAAAATCACAATAATTTTTTCTGTGGTGCTTACTGAACAGGATAAGTAGATCTGATTGTTATTAATGTGACAAAATCAATTATATTTAATATTTTATTTTTTTATTATAAATGGGAAAAGGAGGTGTTTCAAAGTTTTTAAAATTTTTACTTACATTTTTTTACTCACATTTTCTTACATTTTTTTTACTTGCACATATAGTCCCCCTACAAAACTTTCCCAGTACAATTTACAGCATAAACAGATCGTGTGGACATGCTCTAATTCACAAATGGCAATTTTTTACAAACATTTCAGTAACTTGGTTGACGTGGACTTGCAGAAATTCAGGGGCATAGTAATAGGGGTTTAAATGTTGGAGTCGCTTTTGGGCCCTGAAGCCTAAAGGGGCTCTTATGCCACATAGGAAAATACCATTAATATAAATTGGACATGGGAGGTGGGGACCTTTTTTGATTTTGTATAGGGGCCCAAGAGATTGCAGTTACCCCTCTGCTGAAATCCATGTGCCTGCTGCAGAAACAATCTAATTTAGATTTATGAGACAGGTAAAGATGACTTTGTGCCCCATCAACTTTGTAGCTCCTAATAACCTGTTCAAACTAACAATTTCTGTAAATGAGCTTTTACTAAACCTCAAAAGTTTACTAAACCTGCAAAAGTTATGCCTCTGTTCAAGGCTTAGGGTGCCATGTAGTTCTCTGGTGTGCTTTGAGCCAAAAAACCTGTCGCAGTTCTGTCCGACAAATGTATGGATGGTTGTATGCCAAAATCTGATACATGCTGCGCCAGACCTGAAACATTTTTAGGCGTCAATTCTATGGGAAAGTGTTGTGCCAGATTCGTATGATGCACAACAAAATGTGACATGAAACTGTTGCACCAATCCATTTCTATTTATTGCAGCGTAAGCTGTGTCATTTTGGCGCACTCTCTTGTCTTAATGGAGCCCCTCTGAAGATGACCACAAACCAGCAAAAAAAAATTGTTCCTCAAAAACGACAACATACTCCAAGAAAAAAAACGCACCCCAATATCAAACCAACCAACAAAAATTGGTGCAAAAGAAACAAAAAATAAAGAGAGTAATAAAAATAGTTTGACACTTTTACAAAATCAAAACACATAATTACATGAAACAGAAGACCGGTTAAAAAACATATATGACACAGTAACCAAATAAAACAACAAGGACAAGGAACAACAAATAAAGTGGATGTACTGGCCAAGTAAATAATACCAATAATTCCAAAAATGCGGTCACTAAAGCCAATACATATACTTAGATGTAATTTTACAGCTCAAATAGCAGGAACAAAACAGCCAAAAAATGTAAGAGGAATCACATATTTCAACCATGATAATTACAATTGAATACAGTATGACATACTGTAATGCGTACACCAGCAGGGTATAGGGTAACGCACACCTAGGTGTGCTCAGTGGTAAGGTCAAAATTGACACTGGCAGTCATTGGATGCTTCCTATGTTCCTACATGCTCTCTCTCCTGCTGCTTATTGCCCATACTTGGAACAGTAGCCTTCCCTCATACCTTTGTGCTTTCTCTGACCAGCATCAATCCTGCTTTAGATCCTTATAGATCCACCACTGTTTGAATTGACCTACTCTATTCCTCATATCTACTAAGATGTCTTTTGGGACAAAGGCTATGGCAGAAATGTCTAAGATGGCATCTATTGTATCACTATAAACTTTATACAGAACGTTCCTTGTCAATAGTATCTGATTATCTATCTATTTTTTGAAGAACAAAACATTCTATTATTTGCATAATACCAGAATTGTTGTGCCGTGGTTCTCACCAATGGCTTGTCCCTGTTACCGGCAACTGCGACAGCTGCGATCCCTATAATTACACCATTGCCTCTTTTAACCCATTCTAGGTCCAGACCGGTTTTTCGACCTTCCTGAACACAAGCCCTATTTTTGAAATCTGACATAGTGTCAATTTATGTAGAAGAATAACTTTTTTGACACTTTCTACCTTAATCCATGTGATTCAGAGACTGTTTTCTCGTGTCACATTGTTGCTTTTAGTTAGTAAGAAATTTTTATCATAACAATCCTTGTTTGTTGTTAGGGTTTATTTTGTTAATTTTCATGTTAATTGGGGATAGATTATTAAAGGTCCAGGGCGGTGGTTTGGGGATTTTTTGGGTTTAGTGCCGGGGATTTGTTATCGATGTTTGTTTGGATAATATTTTGTGGGCGGTAGTTAGCTCGAAGTGAGTAATGTGGGATAAGTGTGGGGAGGATGCTGGGGGGGGGAGTTTGGAAGGGGGGGTGGGGGGGTGTGTATGAGTTGTGGGTATCAGTTTTGTTGTTTTGTGGGAGGTTGTTGGGAGCAGTCAGATGGGGATTAGTATGTTATGGGGCACAAAATGTAGTATGGGGGTTGGGGAAAATAGCTCTAGGGCTGACGTGGCTATATGGGTGGGGCCTGCAGGTGGTGTCCCACATGTTCGGGGTGGAAAACTGCGAGTGTTATTTTTTTATTGTACCACGGTGGGGGATTGGGTTTTAAAGTTTGTTTGCGAGTATCGGATAGTTTGTCGTTCCCCGGCTAGATTGTGAACTTGTTTTGGTTTGCTTTGTGGGTGTGGTGGGGGTTTGGGATTTTGGGAACATCGGGGGGGGATGGTGGGGATTTGTTGTTTATACCTTTTTTCATCTGGTATTGTAGGGATTGGGGTACCTGGGTTTTGGATTAGGTTGTGCACATCTTGGGCAAACAATGTTCGTCTGCCGTTAGTTCTTAGAGTTATCCCAATATTTGTGGCCACTTGTGCATGTTGTGGTCTATCCATGTTGACACCAGTTTTGGAGGTGCTCGTAGTGCTAGAGGGAAGGGTCTGCTGGGGTCTTGACGGATCTGTTTTGTGGCCGCCAGGTCTGGTAATGCTGGGGTCTCCATTATGGGGCGTTTTAAGGTTGTATGCTCACGTTTTAGAACACTTTTGGGTCTTTAGTCTCCCCTGGTTGGTTTTTTGACAGGGGCGCGTGGCTGGGGTGAGTGTGTGTTTAAGCTTGGGGTGGATATTTGGGGGGGGTGTGATGTTGGCGTAGGTAGGGGTTTTGGTTTTTTTTCGGGGGGGGTGAGGCATTTTTGCTGTAGGTTGAGCCGGTTTTTGGGGATTATTGTTGTATTGGGGTTGCCGGGGGTTTTTATTTTTTTGTTCAAGTTTTCGGGGGGTTGATTGGGCGTGCCATAGGGAGATCAAGTCCACTTCTGGTGGCGTGAGGGGTGATGGTTGGGGGTGGAAGGATGGATTATCAATTGACGGTAATTTTGGGCGAATCACAGGGCTGGGCTGGTAGTTGGGAATGGAGATAGGAAGCGCTTTGGGGAACGGTGGGTTCAGAAGTCAGTGTGTAGTTTGGGTGTTATAGGGGACTTGGAGATTTGGGGATAAATTGAAAACCACTTTTGGAGTGATGTTATGGAGTTTAAGGAATGTTGGCGAAAATGGGTGGGATGGCATTAACACTGATGGAGTGCGCATCTAGGGGAGGGTATGTGGGGATTTGAGTGTTGCTTGTATGTATCGTGTACTGGGCTTGTATTGCAGATTGTTGCTCAGGTGTTCAATTTGGTTGGTCGTTTAGCACGGGGGCTGAGCATGGTTATGTGGAGGGGTGTTTTTTAGCGAGTCCGATTCAGCTCCTTCCATAGACACCTGTAGCGGGCATTTGGTGTTGTAGTTTCATTTTTATCAGCATTCGCCGTTTGACCAGTGCTAAATGATGTGATAACTTTACTATGGTGGGTCGCCCCCGCTCCCCTCAAACACCTACATGGTTATTGTAGTTTATATAGTTTTTCTCTGTTTTATTACTTTTACACAGTTAGAAATACGTCTATATAAAATTGCGTTTTTATGTTGTCTATTCTGACTATGCCATAACTTTTTTTTTTTGCTGTGTGAAGTGTGTGTATGGTCTTGTTTTTTGTGCACGGAGATGAAGTTGTAGTTTTTATTGGTAACCTCATTATGGGGTTTGCATATGATGCTTTGTTAATCGGCGGGTGGTTTGGTTTTTTCTGTAGTGGTCGTGTTATAATTATTCTGCAATTCGCTTGGTTGTGGGGGTTTTGTGGGGGTTGGGGTTTAGCGGTATCAATGTACGGTATATATGAAACAATTGGTTGCTTTACTAAGCAGGGTCAATAGATTACTACCGATACCCAATTTAGTATTTTTTTTATGTATTTTACTGATTTTTTACTATAAAAACATTTTATTCAACCAGGAAAATACGTTTTTGTGCCTTCCCATAGTCTGAGTGCATAACTTTTATTTTTAAAGTTTTCTTAGTGCCTTGGAGCTGGTGATAGGGATTGTTTTTTGCTTAAGATGAGTTGACGTTTTTTTAGTATCATTTTTCGGCGGGGACAGGCATTTTGATCGCTTTTTAACCATCCATTTTTTTGGAGGCTCAGGCGTTTTGAAGAAAATACTCTAATCCTATAGTAGTGTTTTTTATTTTATTTTTAACAGGTGTCACCGTTGCTCATGTATCCGTGATTAAGTTAGCTTTACTCTTTTGGTCGTTCGATTATGGCGATACCCTATTTATATAGTTTTCTTTTTATGTTGAAGCACTTTTTTTAAAAAAAAGAAGAAAAGTGTTTTTAGTGTGTTTATACAATATTTATGCAATCTGCTATTCTTCTGAGAGCTTTACTATTTTTTTATTTTTCCGTTATTACAGAGCTGTTATTAGGACTTTTTTGCGGGTCATGAAATGAAAGAATGTTTTTAATTGTAGTCAGTTGTGAATGACTTGATAACTTTATATGGGGAGTTGGTACAATTTGTAAATGTTATAGAGATTTTATATAGTTTTTTATGTTTTATTACTTTTTAACAATACGAAGTGGGGTCTATAAAAATTTGCGTTTTTTTGTTTGTCCGGTTCTGATACCATAACTTTTAAATTTTTTGTTACGGAGCTGATTATAGGCTTGTTTTTTGTGGGGATTAATTTGACGTTTTATTATTAGTACCATTATGGGGGGCATTTCGATGCATTGATCACTCTTTTATTAAGATTTGTGAGGCTTTTTGAAAACATAATATACGCCAATATCCTGGTTGTGGTTTTTATTTTTATTTGTTTTACTCGCGGTTATCAGTTGCAGTTTATACTGACATGCTCTGTATTACCTAAGCAGGAGCGATCGATTACAGCGTTATCCCTATTTGTTGTTTTTTTTATGTTTTTAATGCTAGTGTACACAATTAAAAACAGTTTAATCTTAAAGGTAAACCCGTTTTTGCATCGTCATAGTCTGAGAGCCATAAGCTTTTTTTTTTCTGTGTACAGGAGCATCGTGTAGGGGCTTGTTTTTTGATCGGGGTTGAGTGTCGTTTTTATGGGTATCATTTTTGGGGGGGACAATGACTTTTTGTTCAGTTTTAAATCCGTTTTTTTGTTGCATAGAAGGGCTGGGTGTAGCTATTTTACTGCTGCCGATGAGTGGGGGGTGGGTTGGGTTGGGTGTTTATGCGATCTCCGGGCAACATGGTTCACTCTGGTACTGGGGCTGGTCGCGAGGGGGAGTGTCGTGGGAGGAATTGTCAATTGGGTGTGAGGGAGGGGGGGTTTGGGGGTCGCATCGGGTTTTTTATTTTTTTATATTTGGGGGGGGGTGGGGGTGTTTGCTTTTGTGATGGATGCACGCGGTGCGGAGGGTGTGAATGTATAGGGTGGTTGTTTTCCGTAATACAGAGACGTGTAAGGCCTTTTTTTTTGCGGATGAACTGTAGTTTTAATTGGTACTTCATTTGGTCGTTGTCATAAGAGTTTTTCAGATCGCCTTTTTATTCCGTTTATGTCGCTGGATGGCAGCTACTCAAAAAAATCGCTATATTTCTGTGATCTGTTTTTTGTGTTTTTATTCGGCCCCGGGAGGTGATGCTCAAATGATAAGCCAGCTGTAATTTGCCGCTAGTGGTAGTATGTTCTATGCTGATCACGGTGCGCAGTCGGCCCGCAAGCCCCCCCGCAAACCACGACACGTACGATACGCCTGGACGGTTGCTTTCTGCCTAGGTGGGGAAGTCATTCCCGTCTTAGGGCGTCTGCATAAGTCCAATTGTCGGGGTGTAAGGGTTAATACCAGATTTGCTACTTAATTTATATTTAAACACAACCTGGATCTCATTTGGATGTTCCAGCAGGTGCCCAAATGCTATGTAAATGTTACTGTTTATGGACTTTCTCAGTAGACAATGACGCATGTTCAAAATCGTTTGCATGGATACAGTTAGTTGTTTTGTTGATAAGAGGTTATAATAAGGCTATGTTCCCACGGCATAATTGCAGGGTGTACAGTACGCCCCGCAATTTCGCAAGCGGTCGTATGTTGGGGTAGCGATGGTTAGAAGCGTAACTACCGCCGATGTGGGCGGGGCCGGCAGACTCTCTATGTGTTCTCTATGAAGGGACTGTGGGATTACCGTTTAATTTTGGGCACACTTATCACTCATATTTTGGAGGAAAAAATAACGATGCAAACACGTGTGCGCCGAAATGTGACCGTGTGACCATACCCTAACACTGCACATCACCAAATATTTTTTGAGCCAACAAAATTGGTAACATTATGGAGCTCTCTAGGAAAAGGCAATTTTAGATACTTTATGCAGCCTCATTAGGGTTTAAAATATTCCAGGTAAAGTCACAGAGAGTTGTCTCAACTTGAATCTGAATTTTAGAACACACAAGGAACTTGTAACAGTGCACTATTGTTATCAAGAAGCACTTTCTTTGTCGCCAGTACCTTTTCTCCTGTGTAATAGTAGAAGCTGCGCATCAGAGATCAGTGTTTCAACTATTAAATATTAACCAACAATCTATTGGCCATATGTCACATACTTAGCATGATGACAGGATCAACATTCAACACCTTTACAAAATTGTTCTGTTAAATCTGCTGTTTTATGCTCCCCACTAAGATACTGTTTATATGCTTGGATCGTGTCCCAATCGCTGGTTGTGTTATAAGCTTGTGCTGAGGGGACTGTAGGGTCACGGGTGGGGCTATTTGGCTAGGTATGGCTGTTAGTGTTTGGAGTGTCCAATTATGTCCATCGCCCACATGGTCGGCAGCCACACCAGCATTTAGAGAATGTTTGACAATGGCTTGTTTTTTTAAGCCGTATGGGAACAAGCAGCATCCATATGTGTCCCCCTTGGACATAAATTGGTGTAAAGCCTCCATTTCATGCACCATTTACCCCAGTGTTGTAATGGGGGTTATATGGCCATCGGTGGAGGTGTGTTTCTGGGGGCCACACCAGTGGAGGTTAGGTCGCCTCGGGGGCAAATCCCCGACAGCTATCTGTATATGACTGTTTATGCTTGGTCATGCTCTGCACCGCTTGGGGGTGGGCAGCATTAGTCGCTCGTGCTTTCTGTCTTTCCCAGTTTTTATAAAAGCTAACGCCAGGTCGGCCCATGCTCAGCGGTCCTCCACTGTTTTCCACTGTTCCCTGTGAGGGCCAGTTCAGCATTGACATTACCTTTTTCAGAAGTGAGTTTTGGATTTATGAAAAAGTTTTATGTTATTTTGGTCCGTTCGGTGCATTATAGGGAATTTTTAACTTGGTTGATTTCATTAATGTGTGAGGTTAATACTTACAACATGCACTCTATATTTTTATAATGTCATTATTATGTCATTTACTGATCACAATTATTTTGTTCACTGTATTTGATAGAATATTAGGATATGCTCACACATTAGGGTATGCTCACTTTTTCTGATCCAGAAAAAAATGACAGCAGAATCCATATACAAATCCATATTTTTCCACGAGGACTTTAGAAGTTTCAAATGTGTATGGTCATTTTGTTGTGTTTTTTTATGTGTCTCTTTTTTATGTAGAATATCAATGGATTTCACAGCAGAGAGGGGACATGTTACCTTTTTTTTGCATTATGGATTTAAAATCTGAGGCAGGAAAAAAATTTGTGCTTTAGTTCACTATGTGAATTACATTCTGGATTTTTATTTACCAGCACATAGGGTGACATGTATGATTTTTGCCGCCCAGATACCAATTTTATTGCACACAATGGTAGTGTTTGAAGTGACCTATGTTTCTTTGAAACCCAGTCTACTGTAGATCATTTTGTGTTAGCGCCCTTCAGCGGTTATTAATGACATAGTCAAGCGAATCTGAGTAAACCTACTTTTAATGGGTACATGGTCGCATAGTTTTTGACCCCCATCATTGCTGTGTGCACGAACAAAGCCAGTGGACTTCCTGCTGTTTCCAATGCTGTGACCGTATTCTGTATGATGCGGTTGTGTAGTGAGTTTTTTCCCCTCAAATATTATTTATACTTGAGTAGGTAGTTAGCTCCAACCTACCAAGGCTAGCCCCGCCCAACTGACCCAGTCTATTCAACTGTTTCTTAACCTGTTTAAAGTTAATAGGTTTGTCAGTGGAGGTGGGCGGGGCTAGCCTCAGAGTGGGCGGGGTTTGAAAAAAAAACTGACACTACTGAATGAATGCAGATCCTTGAGCATAAAATACACGGGGGAGAAAACTACTGCATCTTACAGAATAAGGGACACACGCGCTGGAAATCAGCATGTCTGACATAGCTGGTGCTGACCTCAGTCAGGGGGGAAAATAAACTATGTGACAGCGTTCTCTTTTCTTAATAGATTATTAATGTTCCCAGCCAGTAATGTCGCCATAGATTTGCTGTAGCTGTAGTTTTAAAATGTGTAGCTTCATACTGTTGTAGTGTGACACGACTCCAGCACGCCCCCCGATCGCAGGAGCA
This sequence comes from Phyllomedusa bahiana, assembly GCA_025379985.1. Lineage (NCBI taxonomy): Eukaryota > Metazoa > Chordata > Amphibia > Anura > Hylidae > Phyllomedusa > Phyllomedusa bahiana. The sequence continues at coordinate 10,492 of JAODAL010042455.1, read as the reverse complement.
TTTACAACAGTTGCCAAAGGCTGCTCTGTACTACGCAAATGACACTGTAGTGCACCCATTTAAAAATAGAGCGAAGAGGGCATACATGTCGCCCATAATGTATGTGAAGAAGAATATTATTTAGGCAGGAAAAAATACCCGCTCAGTTGCAGAAATATTGTTACTTTTGGGGAATAGCAAATAGGTGGCTTTTTGCTGTCTAACACTAAACTGGATTATCTGGTATATGGCATTATAAGTTATACCTTCATTTGTTGTTTGCTCCTTCTGTTTCTGTTTTAGTTCCCTGTTTAGTTTGGTGGTTTGGGTCCATCTTAGTTTTCTATGGAGCTCTATTACATCTAGTTATACCACAGGTTCACTGTGAACATTGGTCCACTTAGTTGTTGGGCTGCCTAACTATGCAGTTTATATTACAATAAGGGATTGGAAATTATAAGTGCACTGAGAATCAGCTGCATTACTGCCTGTTTTGTATGCAAGTCAAGCTTTGAACAGTGTCGAAATGTGGTGCCTGGGGCCAGGGATGGACTCACGGACTAAAAGCAGCCCATGGGCACAAAATTCCCCCACAGCCCCACATTGTTTTACAATATGCACTCCAAATTTTCACATTGGTCACGAACCTCATCCAATTTATAAATTTATCAAACTATATCCATACATAGGTAAATAGAGAGATAACAGTTGCACAGAGAAACTCCTAATCACCACCACAATGACACATCCATGATACTGGAGGCGTTGCTAGGGTCCTTAAAACATCCGGGGCTCGGGCCCTTTGTGTTTTTCTGGGTAGGGCTGGGCTTGCAAAACGACATTTTCACGTCCTCATTGTGAACTGCGGATGTTTTTTTTACAGCGGGGAAGAAATCCTTTCTGTTACTGTCACTAATTTTATGCACATCCCACACAGAATCACGTCCTTCTTCCTATGCAGTTTCTTGTAACAGTTAAAATCACAATGACAAATTTACTTTTTCATAATCTTCTCCCGTTTATGACACATTCCCTTAACATGTCACCAAAAACTACACCTAAACATGGAGCTTAATTAAGTCTACCAGACAATGTGTTTGTTAATTAAAAACCCTTCCTACAAAGCTAGGGACCCCAAACTAGAAATTATTATTAAGTAAGGCCTCAAATATATGCAGGTCCCTAGATAACATCAATCACAGACCGCAAACCCCACATGTGACTATCAGCTGTACACAGGTTTACTGATTACATATACCACAGCCATAACTGTGACAATGTCTCGTAGGCAGATAGGAAACTTGTTGTATGGTTGAGTCGCTCTGCAAGATATATATGTGTATGTTAACTCGCTGTATATCAGTGGGTGACATCAACAGCGGTTGTAGGTCAGGGGGCGCAAGCAAGTTAGGTCGGTGGACTCTTGCCATGGGTGTTCGCCCAGCCGGCTTCCTAAACAATTCATGTTGATTTGGCTCCCGGCCCCATGATCTCGAGGTCCTCGAAGGATTTGGGAACAAACTCACTATCTAGATTCCTCACAATTTCAGCAACTCACTTAATTATAGGTTTAGCAGTCCCCTCAGTTAGGTATTTAGGGGTCATTGTCCAGCAGTCATATGGGGGGCCAACATGGCAGGTATGATATGGGGGCCAACAGGCAGGTTAATTATAGGGGGGGGCAATAGAGGCAGTTATAGGCGGCCACAGGGCAATGGAATATGGGGGCCCAGGCAGGATATGGGGGCACGAGGCAGGGATTTACGGGGTCCAAGGCAGGGTTATGGGGGCCAATCAGGCAGGTAGTATATAGGGGCAAAGGCCGGTATATTGGGGCCACAGGCAGGTATTTAGCGGAGCACTGAGGCTGTAGTTGTATATTAGGGGTCACTGGCTAGGTATATGGGGCCAACCAAAGGCAGGTATATGGGGCCCAAAATGCAGTATATTTGGGGGGCCACAGGCAGTATATTGGGCCAAAGGCAGGTATATAGGGGGCACTGAGCCAGTACTATGGGGCCTCAGGCAAGTATATGGGGCACTGAGGCAGTATATGGGGACAATGAGGCAGTATATGGGGGCCACTGAGGCAGTTACTATGGGGTACAGGCTATATTTTTGGGGCACTGAGGCGATTATATAGGGGCTCTGAGGCAGGATATGGCGCGGTACTGGCATTTATTTAGGGGCACACTGAGGCAGTTTATAGGGCAGGCACTGATTGCAGTATATTGGGGCCAATGGCAGGTATATGGGGGCACAGGCACGGTATATGGGGTGCCACAGGGCAGTAGATTATGGGGGCCACAGGCTGCTATCATGGGGGGCATAGGAGGTTATATAGGGGGCACAGGCAAGGTCATATAGGGGTCAAGGCATGTATATGGAGGCCGGCCAAGGCATGTATATAGGGGCACAGGCAGTATGGGGCGGCCAAAGGCAGGATATGGGGGCCCATAGGCAGTATATGGGGGCCACAGGCAGGGATATGGGGGCCCACAGGCAGGGGTTATGGGGGCCAAAGGCAGGGATATGAGGGACCACAGGCTAAAGTATATGGGGCCACAGGAGGTATATAAATGGGCACAGGCAGGATATGGGGGCCACAGGCAGGATATTTATAGGGGCACAGGCAGCAGGATGGGGGCAACAGGGCAGGCTCTAAAATGGCACATGCAGGGATTACGAGGGCCACAGGCTAGGGATATGGGGGCCCATAGGCAGTATATGGGGGCCCACAGGCGGTATATAAAAGGGACACAAAGGCCAGGAATATGGGGACCACAGGCAGGCATTGTATAGCGGGCACAGGCACGTATAATGGGGGGCCACAGGAACGGGATATGGGGGCAAAGGCAGGGATATGGGGGGCCACAGGCATGGGATATGGGGGTCCTCAGGCAGTATATGGGGGTACTGCAGAGGATATGGGGGCTACAGAGCAGGGATATGGGGGTCCACAGGCAGGTTTATATTGGGGGCCACAGGCAGGGATATGGGGGCCACAGGCAGTATATATGGGGGCCACTGGCTGGGATCTAGGGGCCACAGGCAGTATTATGGGGGCAATGGCCAGGGGTTTTGGGCTGGCTACAGGCAGTATTTGGGTTAGGCAACAGGAGCATATGGGGGCAACAGCAGGGTATATGGGGGCACAGGCACGGGGATGATATGGGGGCCTCAGGCAGGGATATGGGGGCCCACAGGCAGGCATATGTGGGCACAGGCTGTATTTGCGGGGCCAACAGGCAGGGATTGGGTGGCCACAGGCAGGCATTATGGGGCTACAGGGCAGTAGATAGGGGCACTGAGGCAGGCATACGCTATAAAAATTACAACTGTTTATACGACTTTACTCCCCCCGAGAGAGGCAGCGAGCCGCTCCTCTTCAGCCCGCGCTCCTCCGGCAGTCCTTCGGGACGCTCGGCCTATGAGCGCTGTGCGCCCCGAGGACAGGCTGCGTCGCCAATAACGGCCAGCTTGTCATCGCGACCGCTGCCGGCTGAGGCGCACAGGGGCCGCGGGGGGCCTCAGCGTCGTGAGGACACGGCGGTCCTCGCGCGGTCGGCATCTGAGGGTCCGACACTGTTGCTCGGGGCAGGGTTAAAGGCGCTCGCCGGAACATCACGCACATTGCAGCTGAAAGAGCCGAGTCGGTGCTCCAGGCCCGCGCTGAGGCCTGGTGCCCCGGGGAATCCGGGGGCCACAGGGGGTTTTCTCTTCGGGGCACCGATAGCCACGAATATAAAACAGAGCCTAGCGCGCCCCCTGACCATGAATATTGGCACTAATACATTACATCAGTAAAGCAAATAACCCCTGAAATTCAGGGACTTGCAGGAGATGGCTTTTCTGATGGGAGTCATTCTCTTTGAGCCCATGCCATGATTAAGAGTGAATTTCCACCCGAAACGCGTTGGCGTTAAACAGAGGTGTTGTTTGTGCGATGCTATGGAAGCGGTTCCCAAGCATGTCTGTAATGGATTTTTACAATAAAAAATATCTAGATTTTATCCTAATTCGTGGGGAATCGTCTGTGCCATTCATCTCCTTGCTCTGAATATCCGCCTACCGACACTCAACAGAACAGGAAATGCTCTAGCATTACAGTCTCTATTGTCCTCCCGTTCAGCTTAAATCGCAGGAGTTAACTACTCCATGTGCTGCGTCGGCAGGGAGCGCCTGGCATGATGTTGTCACTGTGGTTCTACTCCGGAGAACGCTGCTATGGCCTCAGGCCTTCAGGGATCACTGGGTCTCGCTCTCATTCTTTGGTGCGCGGATGACCGCGCAGGCACGCCTCCTGCATGGGGGATGGGCGCGGGGAGTCCAGCCTGAAGCCGAGCCTGCGTGCTGGCGGGGCTCCCTGCATGGGTTATGGCCTGGGTCCGATAAGGGTGCTGGGGTCTCTGCACCCATTGGTCTTTCAGATGGTTGTGGCAAGAGGAACATTTCCAGCGCTTTGCGTTGGCTACGCATCGTTTCTACGATCTCCGCATGTTTGCTCGCAGGCCCGGTGACAATACTACTGGGTTCGGGCGGGAAGAGGGCGAGAGTATGATGGGAAGCGAGGGTGAGGGCTTTAGTTTACGATAGTTATCTGTTCGGCGGTGTATGAACTCCGCGCTTCAGTTAACATCAAAACTCCCGGACGGTGCGCTGGGGTGGCGGAGGGGGGGGGTGGCACATCCTTGGAGATCATAGGCTGAAGGCCCGCAGGGGAAGGGGGGAAAGTGGTAGAGTAGCGGCTGAGGGAGGCTCTAAATTGTCGTGCAATTGAACAGAGCACCGTGACTGGATAAGGCTACGATAGTTACTGCGACATACTTAAGGGGTCCGTAGGCAGCTCAGGGGGATTTTCTTCGATTTTCGAGCTTGGAGGGACGGGGTGGCGTGCGTCGGGCAGTGGAAGACTGGTTAGCCAGGACTGTGCTTGTCTCCCTTCTCTGTAAATTCCTCACCCTATCCAATCTGTCCCTGATTGCAGCGAGCCAAGGCTTGTATGGTCTTTCGGTGCTGAGGTTAACTGAGGCACTATTCACCGGTGTCTGTACTCCTGCAATGGCTACAGTTTCAGTCTCTGTTTGTCTATCTGATTCGTCTGATCCCGATATCACAGAGTTTGCGAATCTGGGGGGAATACAAAATTCTGCTGCAGAACAGCTGCTCGGTCGTCCTCCCGTTGTCCAGGGCTCTAAGAGAGGAGCGGTTCTTAGATTAAACTCCTCTCTCATCCGTCCTCTTGCCCTTCTACAAATAGATTGAGCTCGGATTGCACCAGTGTCTCTGGAACAGGTTTACCCCCAGACTGTGTTCATGACAACTCTACAACCCCTCGCAGTTTTAGGGGGCTTGAAAACCCTTCTCTTGACATGCCTTTACTACTGATACCTTATTGTGTTACCCCCCAATTCTGTAACACATTCGTCTCCGTCATGCACTTTGGCTCCCACAAGCACTTAATCTGTTCTATATAATTGTATGGTTTGGGCATGAGCAGAGGTTCATCCACTTTTTTGATTTACTACCCCATATTTATGTAAACATGGCAGGACCATTGTAACCAAGCACTTGGAACCCTTTGTTGCATCCATTCACCCCTTATAGATTGTAAAGCTCTTGTGAGCAGGGACCCTCACACGAGTGTCTGATTTGTTACGGAGACTTTTTTAGAATGTAATGTTTTTGTTTGGAACTGTGCTTATTATCCCTCTATCATTGAAAATGTGCCCTGCGGATATGGTTGGCGCGATTTTAAGATTATTATTATTATTATTATTATCTATAACATTTTCCATCAGTCATAGAATAGTAATTGCAGGCTCTTACAGCCAATATCATGGCAGAATTTACTACCTAACATACTTATATTCACTCTCACTGGTCCTGCACTTTTGTCTTACTACACTAACTCCCTATCCATAGCGCACCAAATGGCAATAATGCCCTCTTTGGTGCCCTCACGTAAACTGCTAAACCAAATAGTTAAAAGTGTCCCTAGCTGATTATAGGGCCCCCATTTGTGCCACCAGTAGGTAAGTAACACACCCCATTTTGTAGGCAGCCCTCCAAATTTTGCAACAGATATTTAGACACTCCTTTTAGGTATGTTAGACCCTAAAAATTAATCATTCAGATACTCTTCCTATTAAGTAGGTAAAGTCCCACTTAGGAATATTCAAGGAGAAAAGTTTGGCTCTCGTCAAAATTTTGTTATATTTCGTATGTTTATTCTTGGCTGGGGACAACACTGAGATTTGTCTGTTACATACACCCCTATGTGAAAATGGACAAATTGTGCCCAAAGTGTCAATATTTTGTGTGGCCACCATTATTTTCCAGCAATGCCTTAACTCTATTGAACATGAAGTTCCCTAGAGCTTCACAGGTTTCAACCACTGGAATCCTCTTCAACTCCTACATGATGACATCAATGAGCTGGTGGATATCAGAGACCTTGTGCTCCTCCATTTTTCATTTGAGGATGCCCCACAGATGCTTAATAGGGTTTAGATCAGGAAACATGCTTGGCCAGTTCAACACATTTAATCTCATTTTCTTTAGCAAGACAGCGGTCATCTTGGAGGTGTGTTTGGAGTCATTATTATGTTAGAATACTGCTCTACAGCCTAGTTTTCAAAGGGAGAGGATTATGCTCTGCTTCAGTATGGCACAGCACATGTTCTTTCAATGAACTGTAGCTCCCTACAGCTGACAGCCCCAAACCATGACATAGCCTTCTTGTCTTTAGCAAACTGTTTTCAGGCTTTCTTGTGCATCATCTTTAGAAGAGTTTATCTTCTGGGATGACAGCCATGCAGACCAATTTGATGCAGTGTGTGGCATATGGTCTATGCACTGACAGGTTGACCCCTCCACCCACTCTTTAACCTCTGTAGCAATGCTGGCAGCACTCATATATCTATGTTGAAAAGACAATCTCTGGATATGATGGCAAGGCCTTTTCTGAGTGAAACTTGTCTCGGTATACCGCTGTATGTTCTTGATATAGCTCAATTTCAGGGTGTTGGTTATCTTCTTATATCCTAGGCCATATTTATGTAGAGCAACAATATTTTTTCAAGATTCCTTGCCATGGAGGTGCCATGTTAACCTTCCAGTGACCAGTGTGAGAGCGATAACACCGAATTTAACACACCTGCTCCCCAATCACAACTGAGACCTTGTAACACTAATGAGTCACATGTCATTGTGGAGGGAAAATGGCAATTTGGGCACAATTTGTCCATTTTCACTTAGGGGTGTATTCAATTTTGTTGCCAGTGGTTTTTTAAACCCATTGATGGCTTTTGTGTAGATTTTATTTTGAAGGCACCCCCAAAAATTTGCCCTTCTTTACACTGGATCAAAGGAATATTTTTCAGTGTTGCCCCATAAAAAAGTTTATATACTTTTTTAACAAAAATTTGGGGGAGGTGTCCCCATTTTTTTGTGGGATACTGTTTTTAAAAGGGGCCGCCTGTAGGAGATAAGCCCCCAAAAAGACAAAAACCCCCTTAAAGAGGGAATAGATAGATAGATAGAGTTTTAGATGGGGAAAAATAGATAGTTTGGAGGTAAGTGGGGCGGGCCCCCCAAATTTAGGTAGCTTTTACAACCCCCCTTAAATATTATATGGGCCCTAAACCCAGTAGGTGGGTTTTATAAGTCCCCTCAAATGTAAGAAAATTAGGTCCCCAAAAAGTTTACGGGACCCCCTTTCCCAGTAGGGGGATGGGGTAAAATAACCCCCTAATGAGGTAGCCCCTCCAAAAAGATTATGGGGCCCCTTTCCCGTGGGTAATTAAGTATGAAGGCCCCCTACAGCGGGTAGGGAGGTTTTTAAAGTCCCCCATTAGGTACCTTATTTTACCCTCCCATTTGGAAAGTAGGTAAAAAAAAGGGCCCCCCGGTGGGGTAGGTATAAAAGGCCCCCAGTAGGTTGAAATATAAAAGGCCCAAATAGGGGGGTTCATTGTGTCCCAAGAAAGATAGTTTGGGTTTTTAAAGGGTCCCCTAGTAGGTGGGTTTAGGTATAAAAGGCCCCCCCAATTTCCATTGGGTTATTTTAAGCCCCTCTCCAATAATTAAGTTTTAGGGTTTTCCCCTTTAAAGATAGGTGGGTATCCCAGGGCCCCGAAAGGTAGGGTAAGGGCCCCTAAAATTAGTGGGTTTTACTTTGGTTGGTATATGGGTCCCCCATTATTAGGTGGGTTTACGTGAAGGAAATTTTTTAAAATTTGATCCCTTGCTAAATTGTGTAAGTTTGCCCACTGACAAAGCCATAAACATTTCTTAATTTTAAGGGTGGGTTAAATTTTTTAACATTGAGATAGAATATCAAAAAAAAAACCCCAAAAAATTTCCCTTTTGTATAAATTATTTGCTTTTTGTGAGAAAAATAATTTATTTGATCCCCAAACCAAACCCATTAAGAGTTCTGGTCCTACAGACCAGTTACACGTTTCCTAATCAATGTTACCTACTTTAAAAGACAGCTGTTTTAAAATTTAGTCCCCTTTTTAAAAAAGATCTTGTCCACAGATAAAAAAATCAGTCAGATTCAAACCCTTTACTCATGGGCAAGATCAAAGAGTTTTAAGGATTCAGGGGGAAGACATAGACCTACAAAGCTGGATTGGGGTACAAAACCATTTTAAATAAGACACTGGGTTTAGAAAAGGGGACAACTTTTTGGTTTCAAAAGTAAAAAATGGAAGAAATAAAAAATTTAATGCAATCGGCCCCAAAAGAAACTGGGCACCCTGTTAAAAAAATCACCCCAAGAGGAAGGGAAGCAAACAGCTTTAAAATACAAGGGGAACTTGTTTTAAAGAAACCCCAAAGGCAGCTGGGGCCACAATCCCGGGAAGAATCCATTGGTAACAAAATTACACCATAAGGGGGTTTTAAAAACCTCTTGCCTTTTAAAGGGCCCCCTGGCCCAAAAAGGCAAATTTTGGGAGGGGCCCCTTTTGAAGTTTGCCCTTGAACACCCGGGTTGGGTTTTTGTGAGTTTATTGGAAAAAGGTGCTGTGGGCAGAAAGAGACAAATATTGAGCTCTTTGGGGACTTTAAAAAAAACTCTCGTGTTTGGAGGAAGAGAAATTGGGTGCCCCATGACCCAAAGAAAAAGCGTCCCCCCCTGTCGGGAAAGGGTGGAAAAATTTTGTTTTTGAGGGTGTTTCTCTGCTAAAAAGGGGGGCCCCGGACTACTTCACTGCATCAAGTTTAAAAACCCCCTTGAGTGAGCTGAAATCTGAGTTGCCCAAATGGACGCCCTCAAAATATTTAAAGGGTTTAGAGGTTATTTTGGAAAGAGGAGGGACCTAAATTTTCCCCCTGATGGGGCGCAAAAACTCATCATTAACTACAAAAAACCCCTAACTGCTGTGCTTGCCAAAAAGGGGTTTGGGGACCAAGTATTTTAAATCTTGTTTGCCAGAGGGATCAAATACTTTTTTATCACTGCAAAATGCCAAAAAAATTTTTAAAATTTTTTAAAATGGATTTTTTTGGGGATTTTATTTTGGGTAATTTTCTCTCTCAAATTTTTAAAAAATTTAAATTACCCTTTAAAAATTTTTTAGGGCAGTTCCCTCCCCCTTTTTCCAGTGGGCACACTTCACAATCAGCAAGGGATAAATAAATTTTTTCCCCACTGTATTTAAAACTTTCCCCCTAGTAGGTATATAGGCCCCCAATAGGTAGGAGGGTATATGGAGTCTCCCAAGTAGCCAGTTATATAAGGCTAGTAGGTAGGTATAAAAACCCTCCCCAATAAAAAGGTACATAGGGTTCCCCCTAGATAGGATATATTGGGTCCCACCGGTATGTAAGTAGGTATATAGCCCCCTGTGGTCAGGTAAGGGACATTGGGGCCCCCCAAATAATAGATTTTTTTTTACAGGACTCCCCCGTGGGTAAGATGGCAAAACCCTTTTTGGGAGGTATAAAAATGGCCCCCCCTTAGGTAGATAGACCCCGGGCAAGTAGTTTTGGGAGGTATATAGGGGCTCCCTCCAAGACAGGGCCCCTATTAATTTTTTTTTTTTAAAAAAACTCCCCTTTCCCAAAAAAAAAAATGTTTCCTCCCAGTCTGTAGTGAGCCGGGGACGTAATCCCAAAGTCGCTGCAGTTTCACCCACTTCCGGGATCTAAAGGGGTTTTAATCAGCCATTCCCCCTTAAAGGCCTAGTACTGGCAGCAGAGCAGGCGGCGCAATAACATCATCACGTTGCGCCACATGTGATCACTTCGGGCCTCATGTATGAAAACTGTCTTGGTCTAAGACTTTCTTTGTTGCCCATAGGCCAAAACCCAAACAGAAACGCCCCTTTCATTTCCTATTTGCTCTGAAAGAAGGGAAAAGGGGGCTCTGGGGTTGGGTTTTTTTGGGGAACAAAAAAAAGCTTAGACTAAAACAGGGTTTTTTTACAAATTCCCCCTTTTTTTCTTTGTGAAACCCCCGTGTTTTGGGGGTAGCTGTGTGGGAAGGGGGCCTGTGGGGGCC
>JAODAL010042454.1:0-34810 GCA_025379985.1 Phyllomedusa bahiana | reverse complement strand
CCAAAACATAAATGGATAGCTCCTACCCCACCAACGGCAGGTAACCTTGGTGACGTGTTGCTTGCAGTTCTCCTGCTTTGCTGCACCTAGTGGTAGAAACATGCGACTACCTGAGGTCACTCTGCCACATATCCCCCCCCCCCCTCCTTTGATAAAGGCTGCAGGACTTTTTCACCTCGTACAGCCTCCCTCCAGGGTCAAAGCTCCTACTTTGGGCAACCTTCTCATCCAAGTTTTGTTGCTCTCGTTCTCTCTGGAAGAGCACCCCACTTTTCTCAGGGAATTTACTTTTCCCCTACCTGTTCCATAACACCAGAGAAATACATTGCATTTTTACCTTTTTCTCCTGGGTACTTGTCACTAAGGGCAACATCTCCCCTTCTTCTTCAGGGGCGGAGACTTAGGCTATGTTCACACGGCTTAAAATGGGACATATCTCGCCCGGTATTTCGCGCCGTACTGTGCGAAATACGGGGCCAGATACGTCCCAGTCATTACGGTAATCCACAGTTCTCATGTCAATTATTCACGGCATATACGCGCCGAGAATAATGAATGCTGGCCGCCCTGCCCCTGTCCCGCCCCCATACACACCGCGTAATTGCGGGGCGAAATACGTCTCGCAATTACTGCCGTGTGAACATAGCCTAAGGGGGACATGTCTGAAAACTGTCTTGGCCTAAGACTTTTCTTGTTGCCCATAGCAACCAGAGTTCCCCCCTTTCATTTTTTCAGAGCTCTATATGAAATGAAAGGAGAACGCTGATTGGTTGCTATGGGCAACAAGAAAAGTCTTAGACCAAGACAGTTTTCAGACATGTCCCCCTTAGTTGTCCACATTCCGCTCATACCATGCACTCACCCCACAATGGGCAACAGACAGTTTATAGCCACTTACTACATGTGGCACAACCCATGCATACCCTGCAGCAAGGATGTCATCACCTTCAGCGCGCATGCTGATGTTCACAGGGTTACTACTGACAACCCCAATACCAGTGCTATCATACCTAGTAGCCTTCTTCCACACACAGACTACCTACCTTGTCATTGTGTCCATTGGGCAGCATATTTACTATTGTAGGTCTCACAGAAGCAACAGACCCCTCATTGGACCCAGCAACCATACTAGTTTCACAGGTAGCAGTAACGACTGCACACCTCTCAGGGTTGCTATGCACCATGGCCCCTAAGGGCGCATTTGAGCCCCAACCTGCTTCCTCTTTGTCGGCAGGATTACAATGAGACCCAAACCTCTCACCATCACAAGGCCTCTGGTTCTCATTGACCACCTCTATATAAAACTTCTTAGTTACCATGACATTACCAGGTGTTTCACCAGTGTCAGAGCACACATTTCCTTTCTGCATCAGCTTGTGGAGATGTTTTCTTCACATCCCCTGTAACCATCTCCAAAGGAGAACTCTCAGCTTCAATCAGGGTCCCTCCTGCATCTTGCAGACCATCAAGTTCACACCGTGCACTGGAGTCAATGGCGGACACATTTACTAATGGGATGCCTGTTATAGCTACCTGGGCATCATCTTTATGGTTTATGGTTCTCCCGCTCTTACACTAAACATGCACTGTTCACATTAGACAACTCATATTTTTAACCCCAGTAGGTGTAGCGGACATCTGGCTGCAAATGGCACCTACCTGTAAGTCGCCACAAACCACAGGACATATCACCTCCTTGATACTGTTACTGTTTTCCTCATTAACATCTAGGGAAAATGCATCAGTTGCCTCAGAACCAGGCAAATCTTTACCATTTGAGGATTCAAATATGCTTGCCTGTCCCTCACCAGGGTTTAAGCATACACCAACCGCTGTGGTGTCTAGCACTTGACGTTTCCCATCCCTACCATCACTGCAGTCTTTGTGACCATTGCAGTAAAAGCTACAGGAAATACAGCAACTATTGGAGCAAGTGAACTCAGGTGGACCACAGGTCCCATCGCAACAGTTCTGTTCATTCCCTGCAGTGCCCAACCATTCCCATCCAAGTCCCTTTTTGGAATATACTGACCATTGCTACACAAAAAAATCTATCTCAGCACAAGTTTTCTTTATACAAGTATTTTCATCACTCCTATCTGAACAATCTTCATCACTATCTGAGGCCTCAACCAACATCCATACACCTCACAGGGTCGGGCCCCCCTTTTTTTTAAACTATCCCCCCACAGATTGCGGGAGAGCAATCACATTCAGGGTTTTTCTTTCCCTTTCAGGCTTTTTAAGGCACCGGGCCCGCCAAAATCCTGCCAGAACACGGGGGGTAGGCACCCACCTGATAAAAACCACCCGAACGCTAAAACACCCAACATTTAATGGCTGCCAACTGTTTACTGTGGCTGACAAAAAAAAGGATGACTCCTACCCCACCGGTAATCTTGGTGGGTGTTGTTTTGCAGGTATTCTGCTTTGCTCCCCCGGGTGCAAAACATCGACGCCGAGGTCGCACTCCCAAAATACTAGTATATTTATGTAATATATATGTGTGTGTGTTGTTTGACTTACAGGGGTATTCTCACCACATTAATTAGCTTTAAGCAAGTATCTTATTTATCTTACAAAAAACTTTAACCCTTTAGAGCTCTGTAGCCTTGTGCACTGCTGTTAAAACCTCTCCATTACCAATGTCCCTCTAACAGGCTTAGCTGGGAATAGAAGAGCTGATATGCCAATCGCTGTTGTAAAACCACCCACAGCCTGACCATGAAGTGGGAGCCTGAAGCTGGATGTGAAAAGCAGGTTATGTAAAACAGCCTGATGGAAAAAAAAATACTTTTTCAAGCCCAGAGCTGCTTCAGACCATTTGAACAGAAGTCTAATTTTCACATGACAGTGCAATGAAAATATTTTTGCATACACTATATTTAAAAGAAGAGCGGCATTCAGCTGTCTGCACATTGTGTCAAAGACATTTGGATCATACTTAGAAATAAAGATCTCGAATGCTGTAGGGAAGAAAATAACTATCACAATGGGGACATGCATAATGTGAGATGCAGTCTGTTTGACTTCCTAGCAATTCTTCTGAAGTCCACTGCTGTCTCCCTGACTCCACGTCATTCTCTCATTTAAAAAATTTTCTTTCCTAGTGATGTCACATTGAGTATAATTTTGTTACGCACAGCTGGAATGCACTGTAATAGATCATAGGAAGCTAAAACTTAAAAACCACTATTAAGTGGAAAATGAGACAACTTTTTCCTGCAGGATATTGTATTAACCCCTACAAAGCACTTACTGCATCAGCAACCCTCGTAAGACTGTAGAAGCATAATTTCTATAGAATATTGTAATAAGAATGCATAGAAGTCTCTGCAGTAGGTGAGCATATTCAGCATATGGGCAAGTTTGACAAATCAACGTATTAAAAGGTTAGGCCCATAATGTGAACCCTTTTTCATATGCCCTAAAAGAGAAACATAGGCTATTAATTATGAATAAAGTATATTCATATGGATGCTCAAAGCCAGTGCCAGCTAACAACTCCTAAAAACAAGCAAAATAACAGGTCTTTTCTTTGTAAAGATGTAATGAAAAGATGTACTATTTTTCAATTTTACTGAAACCAGGGATGCTAATCAAGTACTGGGAAAAGCAAACTGCATTTTGTTTCCTAATTAACTTAAAATTAGGAAAAGAAAGGGTATTTTTACAGTAGTGTTTACTATTAGGTGCAAATGAAATACAGTGTTAACAAACTATTTGTAGTAAGAAATTTAATTAAGAAGGTGGCACTAAAGACGCTTTCTTTCCTTTCCCCGGAGAAATCTTATTGGAGCATTTCACACTTCTTATAAAAGCCATCAATGGATTTTTTTGGGCCCCTGAAAAAGCTACCCCCACTAATACTGAAAGAAGCGGCCACAGCGCTATAAAAATATAAGCAAATTAGCCAAAAAAGTGACTACATCACGGGTTTTCAGGGTAGCTTTTTTTTAACAGGACCCAAAACAGAACCCCGGGCAGTATAAACCCTGTTTGAACTTCCCCTAATATATCTTTAGCTGTTACATATTTTTATAGTCTATGTAACCTTGATGCTGAATCCTCTCCCTGCACACCCTTCACTAATAACCCAGGGGCAGATGAATAGCTGCCGTACCCTACTTAATTCAAAGAAAACATTTAAAGGGGTATTTTCAAAATCAGGCAACATGCCGAAAATTGCGTACTATGCCGTTTTAGGCCATTAAATCAGTGTAAAGTGCGCCTAAAAGTCCGATACTTTCTAAAATTGGCGCAGGTATACCTTGCATAGATTTCTTAATCGCCAAAATGGCAAAAATTTACAAGAAAAAGGCCATGCACAAAAAAGGGGCTCGTACCAAAAAAAAGGGGGGGATTGTATCAAAAAAAGGGGGATGTACAAAAAACGGGGGAATTTCATCAAAAAAGGGGGCATTGCCAAAACCCAGGCACAAGCATATCATTGATAGTAAGGGGATCCTCTATCGAGGCCATTGCCCCGGGGCGCATAACATTGTAAGGGCTTTCAATAGGCGCATTTCGTGACGGGGCGCACAGTGCACCATATTTAGGCGCATTACAAAGTGTCGTTCCCGGCATATAATGCGCCTAGTTTTGGTGTACAACAGTCCGTTTACAACAAGAATATGGCGTAAAAAGTGGGTTTGCCACAAAATAGAACAAAAAACTGGCGTTGCCATGTTGGGACATGTCGCCCTCAGCGTTTTGCTGTCTGTTGATCGTATCCATTGAGAAACTGCAAAAAAGAGTACCTCAACTTATACCGCACAACAAATAATACCTTTTTTGGACTAAGCTTGCTCTATTTACCAGCATTATACACCTCATGTGCCAGGAAATAGAGCAAACATAGTCCAAAAGAGACTTTGTTTACTGTATTCTCCTTTATGGGCCCCCCACAGGGTACCATTTTTTCCCACAGTAGCCACAGCAGTTTCTTCTATCCCCTAGTAGTCACAGTAGGATTCCCATTCCCACAGCAATAATAGCAGCACCCTTCTCCCTCTCTCTCTTCCCATCTTTTCATCAAATGAGAGACCAGTATGATTAGTCACAACGGGAACCCTCCACCACTGCATCCTCTGGTAGCTGGTATATTCATGGCTGTTGTATAATCTCCCACTTCTGCACTGATCCGCAGATCTCTGTTTGCTGTCATTATCTGATAGTGGCAGTGTGAGCTGTTTTACCTTTTTGGTGTCTAACACTGACTTTGGATTGAGTTGTGTAAATCACCATAGACCACAAGTATACTGTCTGCACAGGCTATAATGCGACATAAAAGAAAACAATAGTTTTGACATATCCTAACCTAAAAACATTCTGTATGAAGGTAACAGGAGCAAGAAAAGCCGATACAGGAGCGCACCCTCATGTATTACAGTGGCACACCAATGGTAATGCTGATGAAGGAGGCACAACTCTCCGTTGGGCAATATTTCGGTGTTGCCCGGTGAGGAGCTCGCTGCTGGTTCCAATGTCCTGGTCCTTCCAAGCGGAGGGGTGCAGGTGAAGATGAGTAAAACCCCGATAGTTGACCCACTAAAAAAACAGTAAAAATACCATGTTTATTGCATGTAATGTGTAACTGCTGCCAATAAACACAGTATTTTTAATTTTTCTATTAACATTGGAGTCTCTGCGCTATTTTGGAACCACATAGTTGTTGGCTTTTTACTCGGTTTTACTAACCTAAAAACATTGGCACTTTTAATACTGAAATAATGTATGTCTCTGCAATTTTAAGTTTTTCTGTCTATCCTCATTTTTGAGATGAGTGTGGCTCTTGACCCCTTTACAGTTGAATGTGGCTCACAAGATAGGTACTCTGATACTCTGCTTTAGAGTATAGTCCAGTGTCTCAAAAGGCAATATAATCTGTGGATAGATGCATCCTTATTTGGCAGGGTAAATGGTATCATCTTTCCAAGTTGTTCCTTCCCTAGGGTTAAAGTGGTTGTATCATGATTGTGTTGGGTCGTTGAATGCTGTTATATATGTATAATGTGGCCTGATTACAGAGGCAGCTGTTATTTTCAATGCTTTAATTTTTACCATTTTTTTTTACTACTTTGCCACTGCTGTTGCTCTGTTTTTAATCTTCTGGGTAGGTGGCCAGGCTTATAGCCTCAAGTGACTGTGTGTACTCGTCAAACTAACATATTCCCGAGCTGCTAAATCCTGGTTTACATTCACAAATCAGTGCCGCTCTACAAACTTGTAAAGCTCACAGAGTGCATGAAATGTAGTGATATCCATATAGTGCACTAGAGACAGCAGGACAGTTGGCTGGCCGAGTAGTATTGTCAGGGTTAGCATTGCATTTGCTACTGGTGAAATGCCAGGAAACAGTGGACAGGAGATACAGAACTGTGGGTGGCCACCATAGGGATGTATATTGGTTGCCATGCCTAAGGTCATTAGTATAAGGTTTATTTATATAGCACCAGTATATTCCACAAGGCTGTACAGATTGCCATAAATCACATTGGTCCCTGCCCCATTTGGGACTTGCAATCTAAATCCCAGATTAACCAATGTTTTGTTGGGGAAACCGGAGTACCCAGATGAACTTCACTCACACACAGGGAGAACATACAGAATACTTGCAGATTTTGCCCTTGGTGGGGATTTGAACCTTGGACCCCAGTCAGGGCCAGGACGAGGGGTAGGTGAAGTTAGGCGACTGCCTAGGGCACTACTACATCACAGGCAGGAAGGGGGAGCCTGTAGGCATGGAGTGGGTTGAATTTTTCATTGGTGGGGGGCTCTATGTGCCTTATTTGCCTAGGGCACCAGAATACCTTGTCTCAGTCCTGATCTCCGCGCGACAAAGCAACAGTGCTAACCACTGAGCTACTGTGTTGAGGATTGCTGCATGAAAAAATCCTTGACTAAAACATAACCTTTTATACATACAGATTAAAATATATCAAAATCATCCCAATATACATACAACTAACTTCAGTAAATCAATAGCTGTGATGATAAATATGTGTGCACAAATATTGAGGAAATAGATGGTGGGTCAATGACCCTACTTATGGTTTTTTCCAATATAGGGTTTCGTGGTGCGGATATCCAATCCTTAATGAGATAATCCAGGCCTATGCTATCCCTACACCCACCCTATCTAGAAAAGCGAGGTAATCGCCACGACAAGGGCGGCTCCACTATACGGAAACACTATTAAACCCTTGCTCTATGATATAAGACGAAACCTCTATATTGGCAGATGTCTGCTTAAAATAGTCAGAAAAATCCCGACGCATTTCCCCTTAAAAAAAAGAAGGTTTAGTAGGGGACTATGTAATGAAACAGAAGCTTTTGAAAACAATGATGCAATATGTGGGATAAAAATCCCCAACTGGATAATTATGAAGATGAACCCCACATCCTTGGTGATCAGTAATGTTCGTCAGGCATCCTCTGATGATGGGAGGCCTTACTAAACGAAAAAAAATATGATGGATCCAGTTTTTGTATATGTTAGGTTAATGAAATCTTAATTGATTATAGGCATTGACTGAAGAACTAGTATGCACAAAAAAAGTATTCAGTAATCCCGCTTTTTGTTTCCCGGGTTTAGCCTCCACACCTTTGAGGGATGTCTGTTCTCATGGTGTTAATAGTTGTGCATTATCTCTCCATTAGACTCTAATCAGTGCTTGTAGGTTTAGCTGTTCCCATTAACAGGATTCCCGCTCATTTAAGGCTTGTGGGTAACAATTTCACGGAGAGCTGGGAAGTCTTTTGATGTGCTAAGACGTTTTCTTGGTGAGACTCAGCAGGGCAGGGTGGGAACATTAACACACAACAGACCCCCTGTTCATTATCCAGTGCTTTCAGTTCATGCATATAGTGTGCTTCATTAAAAGGGTGCTCCTCATACCATCTACAAATATGCAAGGTTTAATGGCATCAAAATGTACAACTTCTGCAGACAACGTATGGTATATAGAGTTTGTTATACATATCTGTTTGCAAATGAGTGACCAATAAATACGCCTTAATAATATCACAAAGTGGATGATGTGATCTTCCTGTTGCAGGCATGGGCTGTCTGGTGACTTTTAGCCCCACAGTTAATTCCAGCATATTTTAGGGATTTATATCTCAGGCAGATATGTAAATGATTACAGATGTGGTCTGATAAGACACTGGGTGTTACCACAAGAGGATATAAAAGTGCTGTCCCCACTGCCAGTTAAAAGGCTCTCGGCCACTTTAGGGTAGTTTACCATTTGGCCTTTATGATTATTTATTTTAAAGTGCCATTTAGGGGGCGCCGTACATTCGAGGGGGGTTACATACATAACATATGTCAAATAAGTACATGGTGACGATAAATGACTAACAACTGATACAGAGGGAGAGAGGACCCTGTTTGCAAAGGCTTACAATCTACAAGGAAGAGGAAAGAGACAGAAGGTGAGGAAAATACATGTTTGTGGGGTGCTGGAAGGGCAGCAGGGTTATTGTTGGTTGTGGGCTATCCTGAAGGGATTTTTCAGGTGGCTTTTGAGGCTAGTGAAAGTTGATGGGAGGGTCTGATGTGTTGGGGCAGTGAGTTCCAGAGTATGAGGAAAGCACGGGAGAAGTCTTGGAGACGGTTGTATGAGGAGTTTACATGGGGAGAACAGAGAAGAAGGACTGTGAGGAGCGGAGATTGCATGAGGGGATATATCTGTAGACTAGGGCAGATATGTATGGAGGGGAGAGGTAGCAGACAGCCTTGTAGGTCATAATTAGTAACTGGAACTGAATTCGCTGGGTAGCCAGTGAAGGAATTGGCAGAGGGGAGAGAGAGAGGAGTAGCAAGGAGAGAGGTGAATAAGCAGAGTTGATGCATTCAAAAATATTTTGCCCATTGGTCATCTTTAGTGGTGGCACATAATTGAGTTGACAGAAACAGGATGAAGAGGTTACAAGGCATCAGCATATCAGCAGGATTCCATAGGATTTATTGAAAAAAGTACATACAAAAAATACAATCTTTCGACCAACACAGTGGTCAAGCAGGTTGATTGTTTTTATGAATGGCATGCCATCTACTTCTTAGTGACCAAGCTGTTAGGAGGTTACATGAGGACATGCACACAGGACAAACAGGCCAAGCATAGCCCAAACAGACCACCATAAAAGAGGATCATTTGATGCACCAACAAGCATGAGCAGTTCCCACAGCTTTCTTGTTCACCATCCACACATAGGTAGCACCTTTAATATGCATCTCTGTCTCTGCATGGACCATTTCCATACACTTAGCAGCAGGAAATTTGGTGTCATGGTGCCCTTTACATGTCCTGCTATTGACAGCCAGCCATCATCACCTTTGGCTTCAGTGGTATCATGAACATGAAACGTGGATTGCTAACCACTGTAACCATATTGTTTTTAGCAATTAATCCAGCCTGTTTGGGATCTGTCAGGATTACGTATGAAGTTCTGAAAAACTAAGTTTTTTTGTGACGTGGGAATAAACGCTTTTTGCTTCACTTTACATCACCTGGAGTTGTGCTGAGGAAGTTCTTTACCATTTGTTAAGCATATATATGTGTGTGTATATATATTTAGGGTCACTTAGAAATTTCCTTATTTTTGAAAGAAAAGCACAGTTTTTTTCAATGAAGCTAACATTAAATGAATCATAAATACACTATATACATTGTTAAAGTGGTAAATGACTAATCTAGCTGCAAACATCTGGTTGTTAATGCAATATCTACATAGGTGTATAGAGGCCCATTTCCAACAACCATCACTCCAGTGTTCTAAGGGTACATTGTGTTTGCTAACTCTGTAAGAAAGCTATTGGATATTTTGAAAACCCTTGGGCAAGTATGTTAGCACAGCTGAAAACAGTTTTGCTGATTAGAGAAGCTATAAAACTGACCTTCCTTTGTTGAGAATCTGGACCATTACATTTGTTGGTTTGATTAAACTCGCAAAATGGCCAGAAAAAGAGAACTTTCATGTGAAACTCGACAGTCCATTCTTGTGTCGAGAGATGAAGTCTATTTCATGCGAGAAGTTGCCAAGAAACTGAAGATTTCCTACAACGGTGTGTACTACTCCCTTCAGAGGAGAGCACAAACAGGCTCTAACCACAGTAGAAAGAGAAGTAGGAGGCCCTGCTGCACAACTGAGCAACAAGACAAGTACATTAGAGTCTCTAGTTTGAGAAATCGACGCCTCACAGGTCCTCAATTGGCAGCTTCATTAAATAGTACCAGCAAAACGCCAGTGTCAACATCTACAGTGAAGAGGTTACTCCGGCCTTCAGTGGCAAAGAAAAACCCATATCTGAGACTGGATAATAAAAGGAAAATATTAATATGGGCAAAAGAACACAGACATAGGTCAGAGGAAGATTGGAAGAACATTTGTGAGACGCAGAACAACTGAAAAGATGCTGTAAGAGTGCCTGACGCCATCTGTCAAGCATGGTGGAGGTATGTGATGCTCTGGGGTTGCTTTGGTGCTGGTAAAGTGGGAGATTTGTACAAGGTAAAAGGGATTTTGAATAAGGAAGGCTATCACACCAGTGTGCAACGCCATGCCATACCCTGTGGACAGCGCTTGATGGGCGCCAATTTCATCCTGCAACAGGACAATGACCCAAAGCCACCTCCAAATTATGCAAGAACTATTTAGGGAAGAAGCAGGTAGCTGGTATTCTATCTGTAATGGAGTGGCCAGCGCAGTCACCAGATCTCAACCCCATTGAGCTGTTTTGGGAGCAGCTTGACCGTATGATACGCAAAAAGTACCCATCAAGCCAATCCAACTTGTGGGAGGGGCTTCTGGAGGCATGGGGTGAAATTTCTCCAGATTACCTCAGCAAATTAACAGCTAGAATGCCAAAGGCCTGCAATGCTGGAATTGCTGCATAGGGAACATTCCTTGACGAAAGCAAAGTTTCAATTAGAAAATTATTATTTCAAATATAAATCATTATTTCAAACCTTGTCAATGTCTGGACGATATTTCTATTCATTATGCAACTCATTTGATAAATAAAAGTATGAGTTTTCAGGGAATACACAAAATTGTCTGGGTGACCCCAAACTTTTGAATGGTAGTGGTGTTGTGTGTGTATATATATATATATATATATATATATATATATATATATACACTACTCACAAAGGTTGGGGATATTTGGCTCTTGGTTGGAATTTCAGGATGAACATAACGTTTCTTAAATTTTTTTTTAAATGAATTGAATAAGACGGTCTCTTAACTTCAGAATGCACATGTGCTGCTGTTCAATGTTTCAGTGCTTTTAAACAACTTGCTGATACATAACAAGGAGCTCAATGGCAAAATTCACAACAGGTATTTAATCCCTGAATTGCCCAATAAATTTAGGGGAGCAATTTCAATTGAAATTTAAACATTTCTCCTTATCATGCTGTTCACATTTTGACGTCATGAGACCCAGGCAACAAATTACAATTGATCAACAATAGCTTGTCACTGCGAGTCTTCATGCAGGATGCTCTCAGATGAAAGTGGTCACTGAGATTAGAGTCCAACAAAGTGTCAGAGAAATACAGAGAGACTGGGAGAGTCACAGAAAGGCAAAGAATTGGACATATTTTGGCTAGATCACACTGATGACCGCTTCATTGTAATCAACGCCCTGCGCAACTGAATGATGAATGCCAGACAACTCCAGGCACGTTTAATGGAGGGAGGAGGCACCCAAGTGTCATGTCAGACCATTCGTAACCTTTTACATCCGGTTTGTCTACGTGCTAGATGATCGGCAAGGGTACCTGACTGGCACTTGGCTTGGCTGATGCATAACGCTCTCCTTGACATCTCCAGCATCGCTGGTGGCAATCATTTCTACTCAGAGTAAATTGACTTTCCTCACTGAACAGCACTGAGGAACACTGGTCCCACATCCAGCGTATATGCTCCCTGGCCCATGCAAGTCAATGATGCCAGTGCCTGGTGGTGTGGTCAGGTCATCTAGCATAGAGACCACATTGATGCAAACGGTTACAAATGGTCTGACATGACACTTGGTTGCCTCTCACCTCCCTTAAACATGCCTGGAGTTGTGTGGCATTCATCATCCAGTTCTGCAGGGCATTGTTTATAATGAAGCGGTCATCAGTGTGCGATGTAGCCAAAGGACGTCCACTTCTTTGTGTTTCTGTGACTCTTCCAGTCTCTATTGATCTGTGTTGCAACCTGCTGATGACACTCTAGGCTCAGTGGCCACTTCCATCTGAGAGCATCTGCTTGAAGCCTCGCAGTGACGAGCTATTGTTGTTGAATTGTAAGGTGTTGTCTTGGTCTCTTGATGTCAAAATGTGAACATCATGATGAGGAGGAATATTTAAATTGAAAGTGATTATCTAAATTTATTGGGCAATTCAGGGATCAAACACCATTGCCATTAAGCTCCTTGTTAGAGATCGGCAACTTGTGCAAAAAGTACTGATACATTGAACAGTTGGACATGTGCATTCTAAAGGTAAGAGATGGTCTCATTTAGTTCATTTAAAAAAATGTTTCAAGAAATGTTATGTTCATCCTGAAATTTCAACCAAAAGTTAAATATCCCTAACTTTTATACTTTATATATAATTGCTTTATTATTTTGACTTTAATTAATTCAGTATTATCATAATCAATGTAATATGTACACTATCCAGAGTTCGGCTACGTTTTGTTACTGACACATTTATGTGTAAACCACAATCAAACTGGACAACGATGCTTTTAAACAACAATTGATACAATTCTGCAGTTAAAACTAATAGAAAATGATGACAATCTAGGCTGAATTTTGAAAGCTGTTATTAAATTAAGTGGACAAAGCAACATTTTAACTCAAAAGTGAATAGATATAAAATTACATTTTGGGAAATTACTTAAGTCTTTATATAGTTTAAGAGTGCCATGTCTTATAGATTTCTTAAGGCACTCAACATATGGCAACTGTTTTTCTGCTTCATGTCCTGTAGAGTTAGACAAAAGCATGTATAATTCATTTTGGTGTAGCTTCCCTAAGCACAACATTTAATACTAGTTACAGGCCATTTTTTCTGAAGGGCAATACCCAAACAATTATTTACTTTCCAAAAGTACTTTCAGGGACAGAAAGCCATATGTTACCTTGTGGTGTTCTGGGCACTAATAATATACCATGAAACCATAAAGACATTCATAGTAGCTATTTAGCTTCTCCTTGCCCTATGTCCTTTGGAACGGAATTCACTACTTTTACTCACTGGTTATATTGCATGAATGATGGGAGCAGCCATCTCCATATACACTATAGCCCATTGTCATTACAGTGCAAATAATACATTGACTGCCATCACAAGTCCATGTGAATAATTACCAATAAATAGACTGGAAAATAAAGATAGTAGTCTAAATTGTGAAAAACAGGGCAGACAGGAATGTTCAACACCACAATACACACTGGTCTTTCACAGACTTCAAAGAATGTTTGTATTTACTAGTATTAGGTTTATCTACAATGCAGATTTGCCTGTCTCTTTCCTTTACTAACAGTGTGCACAGCAAACTCAATTAAGACTGATACTATTAATTGTTAACCATATAGAGTATCATTGTAAACTTTTCAGAATAGAGTACATCAAAAATCCAATTATTCTAGAACAAATGGTCAAAATATAGGCCGCGTGTTATAAACATGAGTTTAAGATTTTAAAAATAGAAACACACTTGTCCAAATTTTAATTTAATTCTAAGTCATGTACATCTGTAGTGAAAAAACCAGACTGTTTGAATATGGTTCCACATAATGCACTGTTAGGTTATGTTCACATGGGCACATTTCGGCGCGCATTTTGCGCTCTAATACGAGCGAGATGCACGCTGAAATGACGGTAATCCATAGTTCTCATAGAGAACTATGGATTACGCCTCCTCTCTCCGCTCGTACAATACGATCGTATTGTACGCGCGTGGAGATAAGTGACATGTCAATTACTTACGGCGAATACGCAACGCAAGTAATGACAGTCTATGGGACCGTTGGGCTGCCGGCCCCCCGCGTCGCAGAAGTACGCACCGATCAGCGTGACTCCCACGCACCCGGCGTAATTGCAGCGCGTACAGTACGGGCCGCAATTACGCCATGTGAACATAGCCTTACAACCCAAAAAGCACAGCTATTCAGCTATGAGCCTTGAGTTGGTCATACACAAGAGAAAAGTCCAGAAACTGCCAGTTTCAACAGGATTTCTTAGGATTTGATTAGGATTTGACCCCTACCTGTCAAAGGCATTTTTGTTTTTACATTGCATTTGTTTTTTTTATTCCACCTTCAAAGACCTATAACTTTTTTGATTTTTCTGTCCACATAGCCATAAAACAGCTTGTTTTTTTTCACAAGATAAGATGTACATTTTAATGGTATCATTTACAGTACTATATAAAGTACTGGAAAACCAATGAAGTAGGCTTGAAAAAACACCGGAACTGATGAAGTGTCTGGTGTTAGATCTGAAACGCGTCTTACTCTGTATGCAAATAAAACTATAATCTTTTAATACACTAAGTACAGTCCTGCGCAACCTTTCTGGGTCGGATTTATCCAAGGGGAAGAAATCTTTTACCCATTGTGCAAGAATCTTATTCCACAGCTCCTCTATACTTCTAAGAGGAGAAGCATCTTCAACAGACACCCTGCAGCGGACATTGTTTTACAACAGTTCCAGAAAAATTGTTGTATTGAGCCTCAAAGTGTTGTGCCTGGATTTTGCACAACACAAGGAGGTGAATACTATATAACTACAAATATACACTACTATAATTTTACCTGCAGTATTATACTAGTGGTGTAAGCCACGCCAGGGAGCGGAGTCTAAGTAGGTCCCGGTTTCCACCAGAGCCCGCCGCAAAGCGGGATGGACTTGCTGCTGCGGGAGTCTACCAGGTCGCTACCCTTGACGTGACTTGCTTGCAGTGGCAGCCGAGGTAGAACGTGGTACAGAATTGTGAGGCGTAGACGTAGTCGGGGACAGGCAGCAAGGTCAGGGCAGGCGGCAAGATTCGTGGTTAGTAAACGTAGCAAGAAGGTCAGGGCAGGCGGCAAGGTTCAGAGTCGAGAAACGTAGGCAAGGGTCAGGAACACGGCAGAGACTAGTACACAGATAACGCTTTTTCTAGGGCATGGAGGCAACAAAGATCCAGCAGGGAAGTGATGTGGACACATACATTGCATAGGGTCAGCGCCCAGCAATTATCCAATTACCGGCGCGCTGTCCCTTTAAATTCACATGAACGAGCGCGCGTGCGTGCTAGGGGGCGCTCGTGCGCATTCTGGCCGGCAGAGGGAGGGCGCAGAACGGGAGCGTGGACAGGTAAGCGGATGGGACGGATGTGCCCGCGAACCGTAGCCCAGTGAGCGGCGCCACCCGTCCCCGCCGGGCGCCTGGAGATGAGGACATGGGTGCACCCGCAACCCACGGGCGGGATTCGGCGCCACCCGTTACAACTAGGGAGCTCTGTCTCCATTTTTACCTTTCTTTTTCCCTCTCTTTTTCTCTTTCTCTTACTATCTGTCCTCCTTTGTCCCTCTGGGAACTCTCTTTCTCTCTAGGTGGTATTCTGCTCCTTGCCTGTTCCACACCAACACTGGCTGGTGGATGGATGACTCCCTGCTGGCACTGAGTGTCAGAACTAAACCTGGCAACTGTTAACCCACTAAAAAAATGAACTCAGTACATGGCAGACCCTTCTGATTCTGTGTACTTGCAGCCCGTCCCTCTTCCTCACCTGATTGGCTGCAGGTCCTAACATCCTTCTTTGTCTTAAAGCATCCTCTACGCTCAATAAAATGCTGAGCCAGTTAACCCCTTCCTATTTCATATGTACAATATACCAATATACATACCAACATATTAAATACACTTAAGACCACTTTTTTGGTTCATGCATATCTGCAATCTTAGCAAGACAAGGCACTGCCTATGATGCCCATTCAGGGAGGAAACATCTTTGCATTCCTTTTAGGATTGTTCTTTTGCACAATGTCTGTTGAATGCCCTGAAACATAAACAACAAGAAAAAAGGGCGACATGTCCTAAAAGTGGCATCTGTATGCCAGTTTGAATGCGGCATAAAGTATCGTACGCTCCGAATGTATTTCCTAATTTGTTCTGCGTTTGTTTTGTAAAGTGGTTATATTTGCGTCTGTCGGAATGTTTTAGGTGTTGCGCCTTTTCCGTCGAGTGTGTAGCTTGGGGCGCCTGTTTGGGCGTTCCAGCTTGTATAATTCAAATTAAGGCGCATTCGTCAGTTCTACGCATTTGTTAACGGCGCGTAGGTTTGTATTGGGGCACATGTTGTTTTCTCAGCGCATGTATGGATTGGGGCGCATAAGCTTATGCGATCTTTCTGGCATTCGTAATTGCTTTTGGGGCGCATTTGTAAATTAGGCGCATTTGGCATTTAAGCACAGTTGGGAGCAACATTCAACATCAGAACGCACACAGTAGGCGCACGATCTACAACTTCAACCAGCAGCCAGAAATAAGTACAGGACGACGTTCTGCAATGAACCCCAGAGCAATAAATAAAAAGGGGGCACATTTGCAGAGCGCCAGGTTATGCGCTCAGATTTTCGCACACATTAATGCGCTGAATTTTGAAGTTCGGACAATGCAAATCTGATGCCACCGGCAAAAAAGGCGCACACTCATGCATAACAAAATGCCGCGATGCGCCTAAAATCACACAACCGACAGTGTAGGCACCATACGAATGTGGCGCACATGTACAGCTAAAAAAGGCGCATACAGCCACACAAAAGATGGCGTACAATGCGCCGACAACCACCGTACACTTGGAGTACACTACAAAATCGGGAGACACATACGCCAAATACCCAACGTTGGCGTGCTGGGACATGTCGCCTTTAGTGTACCATTCAGTGACTGTATGGACTGTTCCTGGAATCATACAATTCGGGCAATACAAGATGCTATATGGACTTCCAATAATCTCCTCAGTTTAAAAAGAGAGAGAATATGTCTGTCCTAGACTGCTATAAACTGATCCACAGCCATCTCCAAGAATATAACATTTTGGACAGAATGTGAAAAAGTCATGGACATTGATGAAAAAGATGACTTACACCCCTCTCCTTCCCTCTCTACCTTATGTATGTCTTTCAGTAAAGCTTCAACTATCTCTCTAATCCCCTTCTTCCCATTTCCCAAACCTTTTCACAGGACTGCAATGTTTTATTGTTTGGCATACTGTATGTTGGAGTATGCATGTTATTATAGCATATGGTATGGTGTATGTATAGTGTAGGGTTACCTGTGCTGTATGTTGTACTGTCATTCAATTTATGGTAAATATTTTAATCTGTTGTTTACTGCTTCTCAGTCTGTGCTACAATCACAGGACATTGTATGCTTATATTTTGACTACTGTTAATAAATATTTTAAAATAAAAGATTTATTTATTCTGTAGAACAAAAAATAAATAAAATATCAGTACAAATGTCTATTACAAGGAGAGATAAGAAACACGGCCAATTCACCGTGCAGGCGGGGTGGGACACAGGGTCTCAAGAGGTAGGGGAGAGCAGATTAGCTTCCCATTGATGCCGATTGCCCACTGACTTTATAATCCTGGCCTAGGCTAAGCTTCTGGCCTCGGAGAATCCAGAAGCAGCATTGCGACGTGATGATGTCACGCAACCCACAAGCTCCTGGACCGAGCTGCTCTGTGGAGGACCAGGAAAAGGTGAGTATTTTTCTATACTTATTTTTGTTCAGTCTATACACCTGCCTTTCAATATCTACCTATAGGGGGATATATCTATCTACAAGGGGCATATACCTACTTACAAAGGACCTATATATACCTACCTACAGTGGGGCTATACCTACCTACAGGGGCCTATACCTACCTACAGGGGTCTATACAGGGGACATTCTTAAGCCTCACCCCTGACAACCCTGAAATTTTATATCACCTATATATGAATGTCCATAAGGGAAAAGTGACATAAGTGTGAAATTTATTTTAGCATCACTTTTTCTGTTTAAAAAATAAATTATAAAAATGTTAGAGCAGGTAATTTGTTACCATTTTACAAAAAATCTAATGTAAAATTACATTAATTACATATCATGAACAAGGTGAATAACTGTATAGAATAACTGAGTGCGAAACAGCGTTAGAGCATTCAAACCCGCTGTACTAAGGAGAGGGAAAATGTGAGAGAAAAGGGGACAGTCATGACTGGATGATGGTGATGCCCTCCTTACATGCAATTTAGCCTAGAAATGACCCTGATAAGAAACATAATTGTTTTTAATGTAACTACGCTAGGTAGAAACCACAAAAAGTAGAGACTACATTTGAGAAACTAAGGCGGATCTAGTTCTTTGCAAATTAATCCAAAGAAAACTTAGAAACTGATACTCAGCAGCCCTGGGCCAAAAATGGAAATAGAAAATGCCAGAAAAATTACCTGAAGCCTAAAAGAATTACCTGAAGCCTAAAAGAACTAGCACAGAAAAATGGAAATCTAAGAGGGAGAGAATAAAAGAATATGGTAGTGGGTAAAAGAGACTAACCTAGAGTACCGAAGCCAAAGGGCATCACTAGGGGGGGAAAAATAAGTCGAGGAGAAATCCTAAAAGCACTCCGAGCAAAAACAGAAGCTTAAGCCATAAGTGTATGATATGTAGTGGAGGTCTGAAAAGCCTTCCAATCCAGTCAAGTTTTCTAAAGCCTTTACCTCTCTCATGGAGTGAGCTCTCAACTCCTCCATGTGATAAATATAAGTGATTTTTGCAAACCACTCCTCAAAAGTTGGAGGATCAGGTGATTTCCAACATCCAGAGATGAAAGTAGCAGTCAAGAGTTTAATAAATATTTTCAATCAAAAATCTGGTGATTGGTTGTAAAGTTCTCTTCAAATGAGGTTTGTGGCCCTAATGCACTTTCAATAAGATAGCAGTATGCTTAAAAAAAATAACTGAACAACCACTTTAATATTTTTATTTCCCAATAACCCCTTTACCTCTGTGGTTATTTAACTTCATTGTGTGAGCAGCACTTTTCCCACAGCCTCAACCTTTATGCCCTGTGGCAACTGCTATGCCTATAGTTAGGCAAGGTACAAATCTATTGTTTATGTAGCTATTTGTAGTGGTAACACATCATCCCACATGCCCTTTTGTTTATGGGCCTGGGAATTTGCTGTTTTCAGTGTAGAGGAAAGAAAGTAGGAGCTACCATAAACTCCATATGGCACGCTTGCCCCATTTTATAACTACTGTAAATGACCAAATTATAATTTCTTTATATATTTTTTTCACACATCAATTCTCATGATCTTCAGTAATTCATAAAGCTAGTCATCAACATTATTTTTCTATTGCTGGATTTCACTGATCTCAACAGGATCCACCAATTATCCAATTATCCTGCCAGACAGGTTAGATGGTTTATTTTCCCAAAATGAATAAGTGATTGGACATTTTGAAACCTAACCCCTACTGAAAAAACTGTAATAAAGTTTCCCGGCAGAACAAGGGCTGAGGGGCACTCCTAGTGTAGTTGTTACGGGTGCCCCCATGACCCTCACCCCGGATCACAGGCGCCTGCATGTCGGGTCGCAGGCGCGTTCACTCAGCTGCCCAGTCTCTGCCTTACTTACCCGGCCACACTCCCGCCGGTGGTTTTGTCTCCGGCGCGCTTTTTTGCCCTAGGGCACTGTTTTAAAATTTAAAGGGGCCCGTGCACCGGTAAATTTCCCATCGCCGGACCTGCCCTATTTAAGCCGCCATTTCCTGACCCCCTTCCCGATTTTAGTCTTTTAGCCTACTGGAAAGCGTTCCGTGCTTGTCAGTTATTCTTACCATACCCTTTTCCTCCCTCCCCCGACCCGAACCCTTGTGCCTGTCCCGACCTTCCCGCCTGCCCCCATACAGTTTTTTTCACTTTGTACCGCGCTACTCCTCGGCTGCCTCCGCAAGCAAGTCACGTCAGGGGTAGCGACTTGGTAGGGCACCCTACCAGCAGCAAGTCCATCCCGCTTTGCGGCGGTTTCTCTTGAATACGGGACTACTTTAAATTCCCCTCCCTGGGGGGCTTATACCACGCTTGCGAGTATAAACCCCGCCATTCATTTTGATCGTTACAGTAGTATGTTAATACTAATACCATAAGCTTTAACCACTGCAAGTATTGCACCCACATTGTACAATGTGAGGCACAACCTGTAACACTTCTTTTAGTATAATTGCACTAGGTCCAGCAGCTTCAACCATTTCACCATCCAAAACAATAGTTAGTAAAAGAAAAATCCAAACAAATTTTCGTGAGATAAACCCTCTCAATGGATAATGTATCCAGTGTTACCCTCATTAAGAAAAGTCACCTTAGGCTATGTCGACAAGGCATTGGACAGAAACTCACTGAAAACCGAATCCTAAAAATGTTCATAAAACTGAGTTTTTTGTCCACTGCCTGTCAAAAGCTGCTGAAAAAGTTTCCTTTTTTTGGCACTTTTTTTGTAGAAATGCGCAGCATTGGATTTGCTATGTATTTCTGCAAAAAACACACCACAAAACACGCAAAAAACACACAAAAATTTTTTCCACATAGACTCCAATAGTACATTTTCTGCCCTGCTGTGTCTTTTTTTGCAATGTTTCAAAACACGACCAGCAGCAAAAACGAGCAGAAAAAAGACATTCTGTGGAGACAACAGAATGCTTTTACTACACAAGTCTATGGGACCTCTTTTCAGTCGTTTTTTCAGCATTTTTATAAAACGGAAAACGCTGAGAAAATGGACGTTTTTGTGTGCGACATAGGCTTAGGACTCGTTCACACGGCTTATTCTGCCCCCGGATTGGCCCCGGGACTCCGCCCCGGATTTGCGCTTCATTTACGGCCCCAACCCCCCCCCTGTCATTCCCGGTTTAACCCACTGCTTCATAGAGAACGGGAAAATCCGTCGCCCCCCTTTCCCCCTCGGAAAAATCCCCCGGGGGGGGGGAAAAAAAAGGGAAAAAATCATGCACTTTTATTTAGGTGGGGGACGCGGTAGTTAATGCATTATTGGGGGGGCCCGGGAGAAGGCCCCCGCCGCGTTTCCGGCCCCCCCCCGTCCCCCCCCTTATTAAACGGGGTTTGTAAAGCTCAATAGGTCACAAACCCGTCGGGAATAAGCTGTGTGAACAGGGCCCTTTTAGGTATGTTCCCCAGGTTTAATTTTGGGGAAACATATTTCAGCTCGAAATTTCGACCCTTACATCGCAAATTTTAGGGGCCCTGAAACCCGTCCCAGTCATTGGGGTAATCCAGTTTTCTAGAGAACTATGGTTTTACTTTCCCCAGTAAATTTGTCAATTTTTCCCGGGGTTTAAACCGGCCGGGAGAAAAATAAAGGTTTTCCCCCAAAGACACGGCGTAATTGCGGGTGAAATGCGTCCCCGCAATTACACCGTGTGAACATAGCCTTAGACTCCACTTAAAAAAAATCCAAATGTTCTATTTTGTAAAAAAAAATGAGTAATCAACGGTGGAATTTTTAAAGTCTCAGGTGACAAACTACAGTACAATGAATATTGGTGAGTTTTTTTAAACAAAGATTTGTTTGGGTTTTCCCTTAACTGAAAAAAAAAGGTTTTTAACCCAAGTAATGTTAATGGCGGCTTAAAGGGAAAAAATAGCTGTAGGCCAAGCAGTCTTTTTGGGGTTTTAAAAAGCCCCTTGGAAAAATTTTTTCCCAAATTAATTTGATTTGTTTTTTTTTTTTTTTTGGGGGGAAAATACTTAGTTTTTAAAATTTGATCACCCCACATTCCTATCAGGTTTTGGTCTTAATTCCTTTTTTTTCAAGTTTAAAGGGAAACAAAAAAAAAAGGGTTTTCTTCGAAAATGTAAGCCTACGTTTTTGGGTTTGGAAGGAACAATAGGTAGTGAGTTTTTTAAAGGGGAAATTTTTCAAACTGTTAATTTCTCTTGAAAGTTTTTTTTTAAACTTTTAAATAGAAGAGAAAGTCCTGTATTGTTAAACTTTACTGCCAGGGCCCTTTTGTAACATTGTTTTCCAAAAGTCCTTTATAAAAAAGCCGGGAAAATGTATTAGGGTAACCTCAGTGATAAATATATTTAAAAAAATTGTTTTCCCAAAGGTTTATCCCACAGTGAAGTACATTATTATGACCATTTTACTTTAAATTTTGGGCCCGTAGTGTTGAGGATTATTTCGACAAAGGTGAAATCGTCAGGTTTTTTAAAGGGTTGATGGGAATTTTTCCCACCCGCGATTTTTTTTAGGTAAAAATTTTTGCGCAAAATCTTTTAAATTTCGGCCTTTTTTCGGGGCGCTTCCTGTCATTTTGGGGCCAGAAAATTTCAGCTTACAGAATAGAGCAGGGGGGCGGGGTTTTGCAAAGTCAGGGGACGGGGATGTGTATGGTTGCGATTGGCTGGAAAAATAACATCCCCTTTTTTACATGAAACCCCTTCCCTGTTCTGCTCAGTGTGTGTCTGTGTATCATAAGAGAAGGAGTGTGTCGGTCTCTTCAAAACAGTCAGGGGAAACGTTTATTTGTTCACACAGACAACATGCTTTTAGTGTGAAATTAAAACTTAGGAAAGTTTAGAGATTTGCAGTTTTTTAGTTACTTAGGCTGAGGAATTTTGAAGGAGGCATCTAGGGGTTGTCCCGGCCTTAGGAGGGGGGGGGGGGCTGGGGGCAAAAAAAGAAGACAGGCTTTTAAAGGAGGTGGATTTTGTGCAGCCAGACTGTGTTTGGGTTTTAGACCGTGCATTGCAATGTGTTTTTATTAACATTTTTTTGGCCATTTTTTTAGGTAAAATATAATTTTTTTGGGTTTTTGCACCCTGCACTTAAATTTGAAAGAATTTTTGTGGGCCGCAGGTGTATTTGATAGATCAAAACCCCTTTTATTACCCATAAAACTTTCAGTTAGGTTTTTTTTTTTTCACTTTGGCGCGGGGCCAGTTTGTTCCTAGTTCCACCTTGAAATTAAAAATTTTAAATACACCCAATTTTTTGTAGTCCCCACGGGTTGTTTTGGGATAGGTGCAAAACTCCACTTTTATTATTCGAAACATTTCAGATATTTTTTTTTTTTTTCATTTTTGGCCCCGGCCAGCTTTGTTCATAGTTTCCACCTTCCACTTAAATTTAAATACAGAAATTTTTTTTTTACTCCCCGCAGGTGTATTGATAGGTGCAAAAATACCTTTTATTATCGAATATTTTTTAAAAAGCTGTATTTTCACGTGGTGCGGCCCCCAATTTTTTAAATGCCCGTTGTCCGGGCAATTCCCGATAGAAAATTTTCTAGCAAATTTCCATTTGTCTTTCTGCAAATTTAAAACAAAAATTTTTCATTCCCCGTAATTTGAATAGTTTTATTGGGCTGTTGATTAAATTTGTCGCAGTTTGTTTCCTTTTATGATATTTTGTTTAAAACTATCAATTTCCAGTCCCATGGGATTTTAAATCCTGGGATGAAAAGGGGGAAAAACTTGGGGATTTTGTCTTATGGGGTTTTCCAAAGACCGATTCAAGGTTTTCGCAAGAAACCCATTTCAGTTTTTTAATCCTAGTAGGCTGTTGGAAAAAAGATGGATTTGAATAGCTGGGGATTTGCCGTCTTTTAATTTAAAAGGGTTTCCCAAAAAATTTCCTTTCCTTTTAAATTTTTATCTTTTTGAAAAATGGATCCCCAATTTCGGGGGGTAAAAGGGGCAAAGAGGGGGGGTTAGGACTTTGGGGGTAGAGGTACGAGGGGAAAGGGGGTCCCTTTCCCGTGTGGGACAACACGCAAACCAGTTTGGGTCGTCGGGTTTTTCAGGGACCGTCAGGCCCCGTATGCGGGTCCGGGGCCTGGGGAAAATTTTAGTAACGAAACAGCGTTTCCAAAACTTTTTTTCGTGGTTAATTTACCCAAATTTTTTAAAAGGGCGGGAAGTCATATTTTTAAAATTTTTTTGGGGTTTATGTTGTGTGGATAAGCTATAATCATGGTCCTTTTTTTGGGCAGAAATGTGGCTTTAAGTGGCCTTTTCGCCCAATTTTTAACAGTTTGGGTGTTTAAATCATTTTTATTTAAATTTTTTGGGTTTAAGCGGTCCCCATTCTAAAAATTTTTTTTTAAAAGACATTTGTTCTTCACAATTGTCAAAAAAAGGGGTTAAAGGGTTTATGTTTTTAAATTTTTGGGGGATTTTTCTGTGAAATTTTAGTATATAAGGTCCTATTTTAAAAAATGTGGTTTTTTTTTTTTTAACAGCATTTGTTCTTAAAAATTTTCCAAAAAATGGTCAAGGGTTTGTTTTGAATTTTTGGGGTCATGTTTCTTTGAAATGCGCTAGATACGGGGCTTTTCTAAAAAAAATTTGGGTTTTAACAACTTTTTTTCTTCAAATTGTCAAAAATGGTCAAGGGTGATGGTGGGTGTCAAAAACAGGAAATAGTAGAAAACTGTTTTTGGACCCCATAATTTCAAAATGACTTGTTTTTGCAAAATCTTTAAAAAAGAAACAATCCCTGTAGTGGACAAAATTTAATACAATTAAAAAAAAAGAAACAAAGAGTGGGGGGGATTCCATCCCATTTTTAAAAAAAGTGTTTTCAGAATTAAAAATATAAAAAAAATGGCCTGTAAAAAAATAGCTGATTTCAAAAAATTTTTGAATTGTTCAAGGAGGTTGGGGAAAACTTGAACGATGTAGGTTACCCGGACAGGTTTAGTCAATTTTCCAGTTCAATAAAAAGGGGGGTTCAAAAATCCCTTTTTCCCGGGCCCTTTTTTAAACTGGGGGGTTTAGGGAAAGGTTTTTTTGGTCATACTGTGGACCAGGGGCAGGTATAGTCAAAGTAGTTCAACTTAAAAAGGTGGTTTTAAAAAACTCCTTTTTTCGGCACTTTTTAAATCTGGGGGATGCAGGTTTTGGGGGTCATTTCTGTGGGTCAGGGGGAAGGGTTTGGGCAATGTCCGTTCAACTAAAATGGTGGTTTAAAAAATCCCCTTTGCGGCACTTTTTAAAACTGTGGGTATGCAGGTTTTAATGGTCTACTGTGGTAACAACAGGTATTGTCCTTGTCCAGTTCAAACTTAAATGGTGGTTTAAAAAGGGGCCCCTTTTTTCCGGCACTTTTTAAAATTTGGGGGGCATGCAGGTTTGGGGTTTATTTCTGTGGGCCCCCTTGGTATAGTCAATGTCCAGTTTAAGTAAATTTAAAGGGTTTAAAAAAATACTGCCCCTTTTGGCCAAATTTTTTTAAATTTTTGGGTAAGAGGGGGTTTAAAGGGGCATGCGTGGGTACAAGACCGGGTAGTGGGTGGTGTGTGATTTTTTTTCTGTGGCTTTTTTTAACCTAAGTGTGTTGCCTTTAAAATGTAGCACGGGATCCATTTGGCTGTTGTGGATATTAATTCCAGCTTTTTCCAGCCCTGTTTGGGGTGTAAGAATGAAAGGGGGTTTTTCCTTTCCCTAGCTTTAATGGGGCTCGGGAAAAATCTATTATTTACCCATCGGAAACGTCTTGATAATTTTTTCCCATATCGCTTCGACCCGAAAGACGAAAATCAAGTAACGTCATCACTAATTGGCACGTTTGTTCAATTTAAAAGGAAAATTGTGTGCCGTTAACCCGGCCCTTTGGGGATATAAGTTGGGTTTTAAAAATTGTGGTAGACGAAAGAAAAAAAACCCCGAGGTGGGGCTCTATTTTTGGGAAAAACTTGAAGTAAAGAAATTAAAAAACAAAAGGGGAAAAAGGGCTCACCTAGAGTGTTTTTGGGTATTAATTTTTGAGGGACAACCCCTCGTCGGGCATGGGTGGCTCCCCTTCCGAGCCTCGGAATAGCAGCTGCAGGTCACTCTCTCTGGAGCCGCAAGCAGGCAGCAGGAATGAACAGCAAGGAGGAGGAAGAAAAATATGGACCCAGCACTCAATTCCAGAAGGAAAAAAACCCTCGTGATTAGCGAGGATATGGTTTTAAATAAAGGTTTTTTATTCCATTAAAAATGAAAAGAGAGTTACTTTTCCATATATAAAACACACACTTATAACGCGTTTCACACCATCAGGCGCTTCTTCAGATAAAAATGGGTTACACATTTTTATCTGAAGACGCGCCTGATTGTGCGAAACGCGTTATAAGTGTATGTTTTATATATGGAAAAGATAACTCTCTTTTCATTTTTAATGTAATAAAAAACCTTTAGTTTTAAAACCATATCCTCGCCAATCAGGAGGGGTTTTTTCCTTCTGGACTTGGGCGCCGGGTCCATTTTTTTCGTCCTCATCCGTTTGTAGTAGACTGTACACATAACCCTTGTTGCTGTCATGGGCAAAAGGAGTGATTTATCAGAGTTGCAAAAAGAAGTGGGTTTTTTTTTGGGGGGGGGGGTGTTTGGACAAAAAGTGGCAATATTTCTGAAACTGCAGTTTTTTAACTGTTCTTGTGCTGCTTTGGTGAAAGTGTATTATGAGTGGACAAATGGCACCATTGGGAAAAAGCTCATGAAAACTGCAGAGCAAGAAGTGCCATTGATGTGAGAGGTGGAATAACATGCACAGCTTACCACCAAAATGAACCAGGGAGGTACCAGATATGTGTCTAAAACAACCGTGCCATGAACCCTACTTCGTGTGGGGCTCCAAAGCAGACAGATAGTCACTGCACCCCTGATAACAAAGTTGCATCAGCAGAAAAGACTTCAGTTTTCTTGACTGTTTCAGAACTGGACCTATGCTGATTGGCAAACAGTTACTTTTTCTGATGAGTCACATTTTCTGCTTAATTGAACAGATGAATGCTGTCGTGTCAGTTGAGAGACATCAGAGGACAAACACCCTGCAACCATTGCTGGAAGAACACAAGCTGGTGGTGGCATGATCTAGGGAATGTTGTCAAGGCATTCTCTAGGCCCACTCATCCATTTGGAAGGCACTCTCAACTTATTTGGGTAGGAATTCATCCTTACAGAACAGGTACATCCATACATGCTGATTGTCTTCCCTGGGGCAGATGTAATTTTCCAGCAAAACAATGTGACGTTTCACATGGCTAAAAATGTCTTACATTGGTTGGACCAAGAATTCCAAGTATTACCCTGATCCCTTAATTCCTCAGACTTCAACCCAATTGAACATATGTTGGACCACCTATATCATCATATATGCTCTATGACTCCTCCCCCACACACCCTCCAGCAGCTGTGGGATGTACTGCAGTCAGTATGGCTCCAGATACCTTTGACAACCTACCTTGACCTTATTAAGTCACTCCCAACCTGTTTAGTTGCTGCACTCTGTATATTAGCTGATGGTCATATTAATGTGACTTCACTGTTTATATAATGGCAGCAATTTTTTAGGATGCTATGTCATTGAAAGATAAGTAAATGGTTTATGTAAACTAGTGAAAAAGTTCCGACAGAAACCAATCACCCAGAAAACATCAAAATTATTATTATTATTTATTTTAGAGTGCCCTTGGTTCCAGGGCGCTGTACATTCGGTTTGCATACATAATAGGTCAAACAAGGTCAAAGGTATCAGCTGGTACAGAAGGAGAGAGGTCCCTGCCGTGAGGGCTTACAATCGACAATGAAGGTGGGAAGAGACAGAAAGTGAGGGGTGGACATGTTTGTGGAGGTAGTAGTGACAGTAAGGTTATTGTAGGTTATAGGCAATCCTGAAGAGATGGGTTTTCAGGTTGCTTTTGAAGCAGGTAATAGGGCCCCCAGTATAGATAGGTAGGCAATAAGGCCCCCAGTATTTATAGGTATGTAATAGAGCCCACAGTATACATAGGCAGGTAACAAGGGCCCCAGTATAGATAGGTATGTAATAGAGCCTCCAGTATAGATAGGCAGATAATAGGGCCCCTTGTATAGACAGGCAGGTAATAAGGCCCCCAGTATAGATACGCAGGTAATAGGGCCTCCAGTATAGATAGGTAGATAAAAGGGCCCCCATTATAGATAAGTAGGTAATAGGGCCCCAGTATAGATAGGTAGGTAACAGAGTCCCCAGTATAGATAGGTAGGTAACAGGGTCCCCAGTATAGATAAGTAGGTAATAGGGCACCAGTATATATAGGCAGGTAATAGGGCCCCTAGTATAGATAGGTAGATAATAGGGCCCCCAGTATAGATAGGTAGGTATTAGAGCCCCCAGTATACATAGGCAGGTAATAGGACCCCAGTACACATAGGAAGGTAATAGGACCCCAGTATACATAGGCAGGTAACAGGGGCCCCAGTATAGATAGGTATGTAATAGAGCCCCAGTATAGATAGGCATATAATAGGGCCCCTTGTATAGACAAGCAGGTAATAAGGCCCCCCAGTATAGATACGTAGGTAATAGGGCCCCAAGTATAGATAGGTAGGTAAAAGGGCCCCCATTATCGATAAGTAGGTAATAGGGCCTCAGTATAAATAGGTAGGTAACAGGGTCCCCAGTATAGATAAGTAGGTAATAGGGCACCCAGTATAGATAGGTAATAGGGCTCTCCAAAATATTTTGGAGTGTCCTTTTTTTTAGATTAAAGATGTTACCCTAGGATTTAGTGCTGTTAGCAGAGCCGCCCGTTTCGGGGCGATGTTCCTGCAGTTAGGTAGGGAAAGCAGGTGGAGAGTATAGGTTATTTACCACTATGTTTGTGTTCTGCTTCTCTTCTTAAAGGGGATTTATCGCTTCCTCAGTTCGTGTGTTTCAATGTAATCTCAATTTCTCAGCTCTTCAAATCCAGGGGCGTTTCTTGCCCACCCAGCTTGGTGTTTCTTAACTGAAGGGGGGATGAAATCATCCCCCCTCCCTTCATTGTTCATGCTCCCTCCTGAGTCAGTGTGCTCCCCACACCCTCTCTGTCTGAGTCCACATGTCACTGTGTCGTTCCTCTCCCTACGCAGTCTTATTTTGTAAGAGCTGTTTATTTACATAGCACAGCCCTGCATTCAGTCTAGTCAGTCTTCTATGAACTCAGAGCACTGATCTCTTCTCCTCTCACAGCTGGAGGTTTGTGACAGTTGAATCCAGTCTTCTATGAACTCATTCAGAACAGCACAGATCTGTCTCCCTTCTATGTTTACATGCACCAGCATTAGGTACTGAGACACAATTCTGCTGTTTTCTGATTGTAGAAGCAGCTGCAGGGTTACTGTGGAGCTGCTAACTGTGCAGAGTGAAATGTTGCCGGACCCTTATTCTGAGTGAGAGAGGCAGGAATGCACGCTCCCGTGAATATGACCGGGGGCAAGACAGAATGTAAATTAGTAGAGCCGTCAGCAAATGAAATTAAAGGAGGAGGAATCCGACCGGCACTTGGGAACAGTGTTTACACAAAACGAAGATAAGGGAGACTGTGAAAACAAGACAGCGTTGCTAATGACATCCAATTGCAAAGTTCCTTGTTTTCAGTCTCACCTTATTCTAAAGACCATTTAATGTAATGATACAACCCCTTTAAGGACTGACATTTTTGTTTGAGATCTATATCATTCTCTATTTTTGGGATTTCGATTATCGTTATTCAGTTTGGAATCGTGGAATTGTCTATTATCCATCTAACTGTAAGTCCTCGCATATATTTCTTCCTCCTAGGGACCGTTTTGATGGATTTGGATCGGACTGACAGTTAAATATTGTTTTACACAGTAAAAACACTTTTTTTTAAAGCAGTTCATCATAAAAAACTATATAAATTGGGTATCGCCGCAATCGTATCGACCCATAGAGAAAAACTAACTTGTCACGTATACCACATTGTGAGTGTAAAAATAAAAACTAGGAATGCCTTCGACAAAAATGTATTTAAAAGTGATGAAAAAGCCTTGTTCCTCCAAAATTGATACCAATAATAACATTAACTCATCCCACAAAAAACCAAGCTGCTATACAGCTCTGTACACAGAAAAATAAAAAAACTTACGGCTCTCAGACTATGGCGATGCAAAAACATATTCTCCCTTTTGAATAAAAGTGTTTTTATTGTGTAAAAGCAGTAAAACAAAAAAAATATACAAAGTGGATATCGCTGTAATTGTATTGACCTGCTGAGTAAAATCAACATGTAATTTATACCGCATGGTGACCACTGTAGAAAATAAAAATAAAAAAACACTACCAGGATTTCTGTGTTTTGTTCAAAACACCTCACAAAAACATTGATAAAAAAGCAATCAAATCATCATATTAACCCCATAATGGTACCCATAAAAATGTCAATTCATCACGCAAAAAAAACAGCCCTTAATCAGCTCCAAATACAGAAAGATAAAAAAGTTATGGCTATGAGACTATGACGACATAACAACATAATATTTTACAAACACATTTCTACTGTGTAAAAGTAATCAACATAAATAACTATATACAATTTTTATCACTATTATTGTACTGATTCGTATAGTAAAGTTATGTCACTTATACCGCACGGTGAACGCTGTAAAAATGAAGCCCAAAAACAATAGTGGAAATGCGTTTATTCCCCCTCATTTTCAAGGCCCAGT
Source organism: Phyllomedusa bahiana (assembly GCA_025379985.1). Taxonomy (NCBI): domain Eukaryota; kingdom Metazoa; phylum Chordata; class Amphibia; order Anura; family Hylidae; genus Phyllomedusa; species Phyllomedusa bahiana. Next base: position 4,257 of record JAODAL010042454.1, on the reverse strand, counting down.
GCTAAAAAACTATAGAACACCTGTGCACCCAATATGAGATCCATGGGGGTGTTGAATCCAAGATGGGGTGACTTCTGAAATGTTTCATCTCTTCTGGGGGCTTTGTACATGCAACATGACACCCAAGATAATCTGCATTCCAAAAGTCAAATAGTGCTCCCTCCCTTGTATGCCCCGTATGCACCCAAATAACATATAAAGTATTGCTGAACTTTGAAGAAATTGAGTAACACATTTTGGGCTGCTTTTTTGCCAGGCGCCTAAAGAAAATAATACTGAAAATGACACCCCAAAGTCCAATAGGTGCTCCTCCTATTCTGAGGCCTGTGGTTGAGCCAAATAGTGTACTAGGGCCATATAGCCACCTTGTTCCAGTGAATAATGGATGCAAATTGTAAATCTGCAAAAAAAGTTAAAGCTTGAAATTTCACCTCCACTTTGATTTCATTTCTGTGAAACACCTAATGGGATAATAAACTTTCTAAATGCTGTTTTGAATACTTTAAGGGGGTGCAATTTCTTAGATGGAGTCATTTATAGGAGTATCTAAAATACAGGCCCCTCAAAGCCACATCAGAGCTCGACTGGTCCCTAAAAAAATCTATGTAGAAACTTTTCTTGAAAATGTGAAAAATTACTACTAAGATCCAAATGTATGAAAACTGTCTAGGTCTAAAATTCACTTTGTTGCCCATAGCAACCAATCAGAGCGCCCCACTCATTTTTCCAGAGCACTATATGAAATTAAAGGGCGCTCTGATTGGTTGCTATAGGCTCTGATTGGTTGCTATGGGCAACAAGTCAGTTTTAGACCTAGACAGTTTTCATACATGTGGCCCTAAATTTCTAAGCCTCCTAATGTCGTAAAAAAATTAAAAGACAGTTAAAAAATTATGCCACCTACTGTAGACATATGGTAGGTGTTAGGTATAAACTAATTGGTGTGAAATAAGTGTCTTACATGCAGACATTTTTGAACTTTGAAAATGGCAAATACTGTAAACATTTTCACGATATATTGATATTTTTCACAAATAAACAAGGATTGTATGGACAAAAATATATTACTAACTTAAAGCACAATGTGTCACGAGAAGACAGTTTCTGAAATGTCTTATATGTTAGACCTCCAATTTCATATGTATATATACCGCAAGTAATAGAGGGTATATTGGGCACCTTATATTAGCCCTCTGTTACAACAGCTTTTATAATTAAAGGCCCTGATCTTATACATCCTTTGAGAGGAAATAAAATAGGAGTAGAGGGGTACCATACATGCAATTCCACTCATGTAATTTATTCTCTGAAATGTGGTAAGATGTACATTGGCAAGACTACTCATAAAATAAAAACTTGGCTTAATGAACATAAGTCAAGGATAAGACGATTTAAAGAAAAAACAGAAGAACTAAATATCCCTGAAGAAAAACATGTGTCTGTAAACAATGTGGCAGAAAAAAACGTGTATTATAAAAAACAGAATAAAAACTCTGGGGGAAAGTTCAGTAGCCAGACACTCTGTAGAAGCCAGACATAATGTCTGTGACCCTTAGGGCCTTTCAACGTTATTCGGCGTATTGCCGACGGACTTGACGATCGTTCAATCCGTCGGCAAATCCGTCGAAATAAAGTGACAGCCTATGTCTATGATTTCAATAAAAAATGGCTCGTCGTTAAACAGACGCATAATTCCGTTCGGATGCGCGCGGATGCGACGGCATCGGACGGAAAAAATTACATGTCAATTATTTCGGACGGATCCCACTACAATGATTGGGATGGTGAATCCGCGGGAAACTTACAAATAGTGCCACCTTATGGCATTATTTGAACTGATTTTAAAACTGATTTCAAAAACGTTTTTACATGGGAAAAATCGTTTAAATCGTTTTGAAAAAACCCGTGTAACGAGGCCTTGTGGCAAATAATTGAAAAATTTATAGTAATGATGAACAGCTGTTAGAACAATTTCAGAATCACTTGGATAGGTAAAAGTATCAAAAAGTTATTCTCACATAAAGTGACACATGTCAGATTTTAAAAAAAAATGTGGCTCTTTCATGGAGGTCAAAACTGGCTGCGGCAGTAAAGGGTTAAAATGGTTGTCCAAGTCATTTTAATATTATTTTTTGCATGCTGCTGCCCTGAGAAAATGCAAAAGCTTAAACTCACCTCTCCTTTGGTCTCTGTTTCAGCACTGCCGCTGTTTGTCTCTTTTGGTCTCCAGCCAAACGGAACGTCATCACTAGAACCACTAATTGGTTGCAGCAGTCATGTGCCATTTATTGATGTCACCATTCAGAGCCGACACATCGGAACAGTAATGTCAGGAGCCACACGTGAATGCTGCAGCCAATCAGTGGCTGCAGCCGTGATTTTCCATTTGGCTGGAGCTGGAAGGAAAGAGAAGACTGGCAAACAGGGCAGACAGCAGCGCTATAATACAGGGAAGAGGAAAGGTATGTTTAAGTTTTTGTATTTTAACAGGGAAGAAATATATAAAATAATTTATTTAAATGATCTGGACATCCCCTTAAAGGCTGCCAAAAATGCAGTGATAATTTTCAATTAGGACAAATAAATGGCATTTGTACATCCATATTAACAATTCCATAGTTTGAAAAATGTACTGGATTATTGGTAAACCTATCCACCCTTTAACAATTTGTATGCATACATTGCCAAAGGCATGCACAGTGTACACCAGCAATGTGTCCCTTTAATTAATTGTCCCAATGTATACCAATTAATTAATTGTCCCCTTTTTTCCCCTTTTGTCAAATCCCCCCCCAAAATTTTGGGGCAGCGGGTAACTTAAAACAGGGTGCCCACAGGGCGAAAAGTCCCCTTTGGGAACATTGAGTTTTTTTTACTTTTTAAAAAGTAAACCCCCATGTCCCAAAAACTGTCAGGATACCAATGCTTCAGGTGGGGTTTTTAACCCCCACCCATAAAGCCAAGCCCCCAGAACCCTCTAAATTTAAATTTAAGACAATTTGGGCTGTAAACATTAGCACTAGCCCTTATGTAAATAGAATTAATGTTTAATGATTTTTGGAAAAAGAACGTATATAATCAAAGAAAAAAATTTCCCTTATCGCTAAGTAGAATTATTGGAAATTGGTTTTTGGCTTTTGGGAATAACTATCAGTGGCTATTTTACATTGGGTTTTCGGTACTACAAAAAATAACCCCCCTTTCCCAAATGGGGATGGTGCCCATATGTAGATAAATTTTTTTTGTAATTCCAGATTGAACAGATGAAATATAAAAAATACGTTTCAAGATTTATTTATTAATTTATATAGCACCATTAAAAAATTTCCAGATTAACCTATCAGTTTTTTTTTGGAGGGGGGGGAACCAAGTACCAGAGGAAACCCCCACAAACATGGGAAGAACTTAAACTCCTTTGCGAGTTGTCCTTGTGGGATTTGAACCCGGGCCCCCGCCTGCAAGGCAAAAGGCAAACCATGAAACGTGCGTCCTGGCGTGAAAATGCCCCCAATATGCCAAATTTTTGAATAAATGTATATTGACAATAAATTTCAGCATCTTTCTTGGTTTTTCCCCTAACACCAATATATGTCTCAAAATAGGCTCTTGACAGTGCCCAATGATCAGAAATGACGATCAAGATTTATTTCAATATTGTTAAAATTCCGGGGAAGGGGCAACACCCCTAAATAGTGAAAAATGTATAAATTCTACATACAAAATTCAAAAGTAAAAGAATTGAACCCTGGGGGAGGGTTCGGGTTTCTCTCCCTTGCCTTTTTCGTCCCAGATTGTCCCAGTTTGTTTTTTTTTGTATGTTGTAACCCCTGTTGACGGGCCCCTGGAATCAAGGGCGCTATAAAATAAAATAATAATAAAATAAATAAAAAAAAAGTCAGTGTTTATGTGGTTTGAAATGACAGTTGGACCCACCTTTTAATTTTTTTGTCTTCCCGGGAAAAAACCGGGATTCAGGTTGGACTTCTAGTTGTTTAATAAATTCCATAATATCCCATTGACATGGATATTCACCACATTTTACATTTCCCCATATGAACCCAATACCAGGTTTCCCGTTCTAGGGTTTGTGGTAGATTTATCGGCTATTTAACACAATTCCTTCCCCAAAATTGAGCCTGAAACTGGAAAATGCTGTTGTTGTGTATTGACTTTGTTTGCACCTTTGACCTACCAAATGTTTGGGACCCCAAAAAACCCCCGTAAGAGTGAAAATAAACCCAAGAAAAATTTGAAAAA